>QAXH01001402.1:0-18835 GCA_004335635.1 Chloromonas sp. AAM2 | reverse complement strand
TGGGGCACTTCGGAAATGGTGGCGGCATTGCCTAGTGTGGACACCTGCACTGTGTGCCTTGATGATGTGTACGCGCTGGTGCTGGTGCCGTGCCTGCATCGCCTGTGCACACCCTGTGCACGCCGCATGGTCATGACCATCACTGATAAGCCCTTCGACTGTCCTGTATGTAGGACGCATGTCAGGGCGTCTTTTGCACCACATGATACACAGGCCTTGGAAAACGCCCTTGACCTGTATCAGCAAAAGTGAGCATCCTGTTACTGCTGGGTTGCCGGAGAACGGGGTGCGAGGTACATTCCTATGGCCATGCCAATTGGCGGCAGAAGTGGGCATGAGTCGGACAGCCCACATAAGAGCGGCCATCTCACACAAGCGCTTATGAGAATTAGTGAGCAAGTTGGCGCGGTCAAGGATCATGAGGTTCGAAGCAGTTTTGAGTGTCTTTCTTGAAGCTCAAGTATGTGTTCACTTCAGGGCTATCGTAGTGTTCAAGTCGGCAGTACTGCAGGCAGGTATTTGTTGCGGCTGGGTCATGCACTGTATGGCAGAGAGCGGAGTCGCTTGCATGGAGAGGACAAGGAATGCGAATCATCAAAAGATAATGGATGTCGCAGGACAGCATGCACATGAGAATCGCAGCAGATTATTACAAGATTGTTTGGTGGCCGCCAGGCAGATTGTGTGGCATGGCCTTGTGATTAGCCTTGCAAGTCTGTTTGTTTGTGGGGTAACTAGAAACACTGGAGTCGTTGGATGGGCTAGCATCACAGTCCTAGTGAACTTGTTCACCAACAGGCCATGAATGTTTTGAACAGATTGGATTTTGCTGCAGCTTTCTTGGGAAATCGTTATGCTGAGCTTTCTTGGGAGATCGTTATGCTGAGTTTGTGAAGTTTGTCGTGGCCTGGGCCACTGAGTGGGTAGCAGAGGTGGGTGGCAGGTGTTCAAGCGACTGAGAGACAGGTGGTAGTGAGTTGCGTATTGTGGAGTTAAGGCGTCGTTTCTTTGGCGCCCAGTTGCAGTGACGCTCAAATCGGGCTGTCAAAAAGATGGACAGAGCTGGAGTAGCTGCAGCTGCAGGCACAAGCAAACGATGCCCATGACGCTCGACATGCATAGACATTCACAGAAGTTTGCCTGCACTTTACTGAAAGTGCAACTGCGTGGTTGACGCTGCATGCCTGGCACTGAGTCTATCTGGTGTGCGTTAAATGTGGTACAGTTGTCTGGTTGCTGGTAATCCAAACAACTTTGTTTTCCATAAAGGATTTGGTAGTTATTCGATTAGTGTCGCAGGCAGACTCTCACGCTGCTCTTGGGATGTCCAGGGCAAGTGCTGGCTGGGTAGCACAAGCTGCCCTAAGCCAAACCGCCCAACGCTGCTGTGATCGAGTGCGTGCGTGGCTTGAGAGAAGCCTGGCCCAATCATCAACCAAGAACAGGTCTACAAGCACAGTTGTAAATGTGCCTGCTGCCTGCTGGTGCCTTGAGAATGTCTGGGGCAAGCCCACTTGATGCACGTCGCGGCCATCTGCGATGTGAGGCCTGTGCAGGGGCCACAGCCCGGTAGCCTTCCTTACAAGCATGGTCTCCAGGCGATGCGCAAGCCAGTCGTAATTTGCCTGCACATCTCACGGCTTTCAATTCTATGCTTGATGCCATTAGAAATAAAAGCGTTTGCAAATGCAGTTGGGTTTTTGTATCTTGAGTGGTAAACTCTCTTGCCAGTTCTGGGACAATTCCTATCAACACCACTGGAACCTGTGTTGATGACGGGTGTTGTAGTTGCAGAGTTTGGTTGGGTATATTTTTGAGTTTGCAGACGCATTCACAGGTAGGTGTGTGTGTGTGTGTGTGTGTGTGTGTGTGTGTGTGTATCCTACTATCCTGTTTGTACACGGTGTGGTGCCTTTTCTGGGACAGGTTGTTGTACATAGACAAGGAAGAATTTGCCTCATGGTGTGTGATCAGTAAGTTGTGATCGGTACCCGTGCATGTCACAACCAACCGTCACGAGCCAAGGACACCTGCAACTTACATGTGGAACAACTGGCTAAACGGATTGCTACTCATCATGCAACCAGCACATGTCAAGCTAGACAAGCCAAGGCCCTTTCAATCCATTGTTCCTAGATCCTCAACGCTGAAAAATTGGTGCTAGAAAAAATTGGCAATTCTAGGGCAGTTACTACTGCGAGTTGACAAACTTGCCTTGCCTCGTCACCGCATGTCACCTGTTTTGAGCCACGTCTCACAGTCTCGGCTACTCCTGTGTGAGACGTGGGCACCACCAATACTATCACGATTCCTTTACATGTAGGTTGTACAGCCCTGAATGCAAGTATCTGTCATGTTTTATTATTTTTATTATTTTGAAGCTTGTGATGTAATGTCAAGCCTTGCAGGTGTATGGCAGTGCTGAAGTCATTCACCGCTTAGATGCTGCAGAGAACGGTGGCAAACCTGAGCACCAAGCATCAATACATGCCAGTTGGCCAGAAATGACCGAAGAAAGATCACAATCAGCTGCTGCGATGCTACTGAAAGCAACGGCTGCGCAGGATGGACAAGGGCTAGAACGAACCGCTCCTGACGACAGATGGAGGAGCATGAAAGGTACCGAAGTGAACTGACTGATGCGACATGATGTAAGGCTAGCCGGCCGGCTGAAACCTAGCTGGCAGGCATTCCTGCTCCTTGAGTCCAAACCAATCTGCCAACCTGGCGGATCTCGTACGACGCTTGGACTTGGAACATGTCGAAAAGTCAGCATCCCGGCTGTCAGTTTGAAACGCGATTGAGTTGGTATTGAACACCTGGCTGCTAAGCCATTTGCCACCTGCTCTGCCGCATTGCGTTTGCAATCTGTCCATCAGGAATCGGAATCGATCTGACGGAATCAGTGAGGCTGGTCGATATCCATCCCCGACACAATTCCCGAAACAACAAGAGACAAACAGTCGCATACTTGCAAGCACTTAGCATTTACACGCAAGTCGAAATGCGTCTGACTCCGGAGTCAACCGGGACCCTGTCCGGTGAAGCCGAGCTCCTTCTGAAGTAACCACAGCCATGTACTACAGCTCGTCCGATGTGACTACAGCTCGTGGTGGCGTTAGCTGCTGCTCCTGCACGTTTGGCACCTTTGGGGACCTTTCCAAGGGTGCCTCAATAGGAGACGTGGCGGCTGTGGAAGCGGCATTGCATGACCAGCCTCTCTCCCTGTTTGATAAAGGACTGGGCGGGCTCATGGACACCGCATGGCACCTGGCAGGTACGTGGGTAGCAAGCATATGCATCTTATCAGCAGCATGGCATTCAGCAGTTCTGATACCTTCAGGTTTACAGTGCTGCATGCCAAGCCGACCTGCTTGCAGTCTGCTCTGCCAGTCGTGGCAGGGTAAAGGTCTGAGGGCATCACATCCACCACATGCCCGGCTCAAAATGGTTTCCAGTTCGCCATTCAATGTCATGGTCAGAGGGCTGCTGCTAGCCCGTTCCACTTGGGCTCAGGTCACTGAGTCCGTGGAAGTTTGTTGCTCCTGTGATGGTCCCATGGATCTCTGCTCTGGGAAGCTGTGCAATGACCAATTGACAAGCTCATATGGCAAGTCAGCAGCAAAGCGGGTACAATGTCACTGACAGACGTTGTCACATAGCATGTTGAAGTTGGATGCATGGCTCGTTCACTTGCCATGACGAGCTCTTGTCCAGCAGGCCCATACACCTTGCGCAGCTGCTCACATGCCGGGAGGGATTCCAACCCGTCCAAGCTACAAGTGAAGGAGATTACGACACACCTGGATAGTGATTCATTCTGTTCTGCGCCCTTGTGTTTCCAAGCAAATTGCCATGCTATCGTTTTTTTCTTTTTCTTTCATCACTCACACATAGACACATCCCTCACTTGCCGCACTTGAAAAAAAGAAGTTTGCCAGTTCTGGGAGGTTCAGAACGCAATGTCACACAATGATATTCCAATTCCAGTGTAACACAATGACATTCCAATTCCATGTAAACCTAGCAACCGCACCTCCATTGGCAGAGCGACCAAGAAAGGAGAGTTGGAAACAGGCTGTGCCACACTTGCCACACTGAATCACAGTACCTGCTAGTGACTGATTTGGCACAAGTGCCCATGGATGATGGGTGGACAATTGATGGCGGGATTTGACAGCATGGAGGCACGGGTTTGAGAGAGACAGATGCTGACGTTCCATGTCATGTTGTCTTGCCTGGCAGCTGCCAATGGACACTTGCCGGTTCTGGAAGCCCTTCATCGTCACGTGCAAACCCACCTCCCGCTAATCACCAAGGAACTCACACGTCGTCTGCGCCCTGCCAGCCCTTTGAGCCCAGAAGGCGTCATGGCACATGCAGTCAATCAACTCAACTCCAAGGGACAAACGCCACTCATGTTTGCATGCTTTGCCGGCAAGTCAGAATGTGTGGAGTTGCTGTTGAAATTGGTGAGAACGGCATGGTTTCACGATTCAGCTTTTTTTTTACTGGTTTTCACATGGGCCCCGAAAGATGTGCAAGCTAAGCCATAGGCATGGCAGCATGGCATCACTTTTTGCCCACTGTCGCCCATGGCATGCAATCGCCATGCCTGCCAATTCATGCAAGTCAATACAGAGCTCGAGCAGCTGTGGTCTGTAAGGACACTGTAGGGGCATTGTGGCGGCATCGGTTCTGATATTATAGCTTTGCCAGGGATTTGGAAACCAAACAACTGACCTGGCATGCAAGGCTAATACGCTGTCGCTGTTCCTTGCATGCGCAGGGCGCCAATCCCTGGTACGGATTCCTGGCCACCTGCCTGCCACATCATTCAGCGCATCAAGCACCAGCTCACTCATTGCCGCCTCCCACACACAGCCTGTACTTTTTTTTAATCGATCACGATCATGCAGACGTCACGCAGATGTCATACAGAATCCTATGCATCAGAAGAGCTTGTTCATCATACCAGTCAAAGACAGGCAGCAGTCATCACAGTGCCCATACACATGGCTGCATTTCTGCATGATTCACAAGGCATGTCGCTGCATCACACACTTTTCTCCAAGCTCACACCGGTCTCCAAGCTCACATGGATGGCGGCGGCAATGCAATTCTCTGTGTTGCATATGCTGCAGGGTTCAGGACAATTGCGGTGATCGTGCAGCTCTTCACTACGCTGCGCTGCATGGGCACACTGCATGCATAGTAGCTGTGTTGGGGCTAACACCACCAGCCATGCTCACACGGCAGGTTTCCGAAACCAGAAACCGAACGATCAAGTGAGTCACATGGGTCAGCGTGTGCCCATGGGTCAGCGTGTACTGCACCAGCGTTCAAGTCAACCCAATGCTTGTTTACTGACACAGGCGTGATTGGCCTACTGTGCCTGCCTGTCAGAAACCGTTTCTGCCCTTGGATCAGCTGCAGCACATGGTTGCCCAGCTGCAACTGCTTGCACTGCACTCTGAATGCAGGCTTGTGAACCAGAAGACTGTGAGCGGGTTCACTCCACTGCACTATGCAGCATATTCCAGGGTGCGTGTCACTTGGTTGTGACCTGGTACGCCGCCACATGTGCAGCCAGGCAGCAGCCTACGCCACATGCACTGAACCAACTGACCTGTTGACATGTTTATTGCTCTGAAAAGCACGCATGCTGGTGATGATCAAGATCTTGCAAAGGCATTGTATCTCTTGACGCTGCTATTGCTGCTTGTATGCCAAACCAGGTGTGCTGCTCTTTGTGCACGTGCCTTGGAGGAACGAGGCACTCTGGTGGCAGCAGAATTGAGCACTAATGGCTGCATTCTTCCAGACAGTTCGTTTTGCAAACGACGTTGGATTGCTGCACGTTGCCTGGCCCTGGGTGGGCTTGGATCAGCAAGTGCATCTGCGCCTCGTTGCTGCCTTGTGTTTGCGGCAACCAGGAGCCTTTGCCTTGCAAAACCAGGGGCCTTTGCCTTTGCTTTGCAGAAACCAGGCGCTGTCCAGGCGTTACTGGAGCGGGAGGCAGCCATGCTGTCCCAGTCCGGTGGACACACTGCCTACGACATCATCACCTGCCCCGGGTACACCACACCCTTGCATGTGGCTGCGTACCAAGGTTGGTAGGAGAGGAGGAAACAAAAATAGGTAGCCGATAACGCTGAGAGGTGTTGCCGCACCAGCAATAGGTAGCTGATCATGCTGGGCTGTGTAATTCACGCTCTGGGCGCGCTGGACAGGCTTTGCAGATCTAGTACAATGGGAGGTGAGGGAGGGTGCCGCACATGGTAGGGTTGAGCACATGACTCATAAACCAAGCGTGTAGTAGGAGTGGCAATATGTGGCTGATTATGCATAGGTGTTTTCATCTCTGCAAATCAAAGTACATGGAGGCATGCATGGGTACATGGCACGAGTAAACCACAAGCGATTGATACCTTAGGTTTTGCCCCAACACTTCAGTCGTGTTCAGTTTTGGCGTTCAGTTTTGGCGGTAAAGAGAGGCAGGGCCCCAAGTTCAAAAGCATGGTGTCAGTCAAAGCATGGTGTTGTGCCCTGGTGGCTGCAGGGTTTGAAGAAGGTGCACATGAAATGCTGCGCTTCTACCTCTCATGTCGCGACACTGGAAGGGTGCGTTCAAGACGCATGCATGCATGCGCAAACGCCCATGTGAGAGGTCAAGACTGCAGGTGCTAGATTGCCCTTGTAGCCTGCACCCTGATGTAGCAGTGCACGTATACAATGTGTCTGCACAGATGGCTGGGTATGTGACAGTCCCTATTTCCGACCGGCCCAAAGCAACGTACTTCATGATAGTTCAAACAACAAAGTGCTTGTATCATAAGCATGGCGCATGCACCACGCAGCAACGTGCCCTGTGCCTTGATGCAGTTCCGTGATCCGCGCCTATCCTCTGACCGTGCTTCCCGTCTACCGCACCATGTCGCCGGAATAGGGGGCCATGTGACGCTCGCCCACCTGCTGCATCCATCGCTGGATTTGAACATGGTCTTCCAGTCTGATGAGGTGAGGATTGCATCGCAACACTATTCCTATGTCGTGCTTTTGGTTTGTTTCAACAGCAATGACAGCAGGGTGCATTCAAGTCAACGTGGCTTTGTGGTTGATTCTTCTGGATACTGCCAAGAGATACTGCCAGGACGTCAGCGTGTCAGGATCTGACAAGGCACGGGCTGGTGCTGTCGTAATGATAACCAGAGTAATTGATAGCCAGACACTGCCACTACCAGACGTCAGCCTGTCAGGCCTCTGGCACTTGTCAGGATTTGACAAGGCATGGGCTGGTTCTCTCGTAATGCTGCTGGTGGTGATAGGCAGGGTCATTTTCAGACGCACCTCGCGTGTGAGCGTGTCATGCAGAAATGACGCTTCTTGTACGTGGCATTACCACGAGGCCAGTCTTACCACGAAGGTGCACTCACGCATACTTTTGAGAGTGGAATGTGGGCGTTTGCTCTGTGTTCTCTGGAACACCACACAGGTTGAGCAGCGGGGCGCACCGAAGCTGTCACTGCTGGCGGCCCGTGCGCTCAAGCATGCGCTGCTCATAGGGGTGGACAGTGCTGACGCCCTGATAGCGCAGCTGCCTCCTCTGGAGCCGCAAACCACTGGCAGGGCAAACAGCAAGGTGCGGTCCTGGAGTGTCGTGGTGGGGTTGCGGGTGTACGTCACTAAACCATTCCACTGGGCTGTCAATGCTGAAGTCAGCCAGACTATTGGGCCGCCGGTGCTGAAGTCAGCCAGATTGTTGCCAGGTTGTGTGTTCATGTGTTGCGTCCAATGTCGTCACGGGTGTGTGCGTGTGTGTGTGTGTGGGGGCATAGGTGCCCAGGCTGTTGCTGAAGGGTGAAGGGTGTTTTGATTTAATATTGGTGTGTAGGTCTGCGTGTCTGCCAGAGGCTGCTCTCAAGCTCAATGACAGGAAGATGGCACACCCAGATTCCACATTGGCTGGGGCGCGGTTGCACAGATTTCAAACCCTGGCCAGGCAGCCTGGCGCACATATTGAACAATGCCTCTATCAATTTGCACTTGAACGTTTCCTTGCAGGCTCTCGCCCAAGCTAGGACGTCTGGTTTCGGCCTGAAGGGCACTTCCAGCGCGGCGTTGCCCACGCTCCAGAGTGTGGCTGAATTGGACGGACGGTTCAGCAGTGGCATCATCACAGCCGCACTGGCTGAGAAGGAAACGGCCGAGGCAGACCCCTCCAGCCCTGACGCGGCAAACGGAAACGGACCAGCCGCTTCACCCGAGCCACAGCCGTCAGCAGCACGTCAAAGGTCACTCGGCCAGCGCCTGTTGGGATCCCTCAGCCGACCGTGGCCTGGGTCAATCAGTGGAGCAGCGAATGCTGGCGACCAGGGCTTGGCCCCTCGCGAGGCCAGTGTCAGGCGCACCGGGACGTCCCGGCTCAGTGCTATGGGGGCCAGTAATGAAGGTTACAGGAGCCCCGAGGCAGAACCTGGGTTGCCGGGTGGGGACGGCAGTGCGAGGGTTTCCCGGGGGTTGCAAGGGCGGGGGTCACGGAACGGAGCGCCGGCCCGCCACGGCGGCGGTAGGGTGGAAGCAGAGCCCGATTGGTGGGCCGCTGCACCCGCAAGCCCTTCGTTCATGCTTGGCATGCCCACACCTGCTGACCGCGCGTCTGAGTCAGGGATCCGGCGCTCCCCTTCCTTGATGGACCGTGTGCGAAGCATAGGCACACCGAAGCGGAAGGCAGCAGCTGCTAATGGCGGTGAAGCAGCTGAAGATGAGAGTGGGCGTGGCCAGGCGGCATTGCCTGGGCAGTTGGGTGCAGGGGCATCTAGTAGTGGGCAAGCAGGTAGCATACGAGGCGAGCAGGGGTCACGAGGCATGGGGCAGCGGGCGGCTGTCAGCCCGTTTGCTGCCATCAGTTGGGGCACGTCAGACATGGTGGCGGCATTGCCTAAGGTGGACACATGCACTGTTTGTCTTGATGATGTGTATGCGCTGGTGCTGGTGCCATGCCTGCATCGCCTGTGTGCGCCCTGTGCACGCCGCATGGTCATTGCCATTAAGGACAAGCCCATGGACTGCCCTGTCTGCAGAACCCACGTCGTGGCGGCCTCTGCGCCCCATGATGCTGCGGCACTGGAAAACGCACTGCACCTGCATTTGCATCAACATTAATCGTTGACAGCGTCATGTGCCCAACACAGCAACTTTGTATCTAATATGCATCATACATAGCATTACGGACATGGTAAATCGTCGTGATAGACATCAGCAGCACTGGCTGAGCACAAGTTGGCAAGTTCCTGTGACAGCGTGCGTGTTTAGTTTGCTTTTGATTCCACATGGCCTTACTCAGGTCCATCTTTGGGCTTTTGGGCCTCTTTCAGGTCTCTGCTCGAGCCTTTTTCGTGGTGTAGATTGGTGTTGACAACGTAATCTAGCTACCGTGTAAAAGACACAAGTGTAAACCTGCAGTGCGTGAGACACCTGTAAACATTGTTGGAGAGGCCCAAGGAAATGGAAGAAGGGCCATTACAAAGCATTCGTACGCCTATTCTATATGGGTCATGGGCGTGGCAAATCATGAGACGTGTGGGTGGATTTCATTAGCGCTGCAGATGGGCATCGTAAGCAGGTCTCACCATCGGTAAGCAGGTCTCATAGGTACACTCACACAACCGTCGCGTTGCCGTGATCGGTTTTCAAGTAGTACGTAATGCAGCGCGCACTCAGATTCGAGTCTGATTTGTGCATCACCCGACTCACTTGTCAGTGTAGACTGTTCTGTTGACGAGTTGATTGACTCCGCAAGTTGTTTCGCAAGATTGTACACAAATCTCACGGATTGGAGCTCGATGGCCGACAATGATAGCAGTGCAATCGCCACCATTTGCGGGCTGTTCACACATCCCATCAAAGGCGCCCGACCGGTAGCCCTTCAATCTGCTCTGATGACCAAAACTGGTCAGTAAACTTGCAGTAGGGTTACCAGGATGTGCTGTGCACCATCCGTTCGTGTACAAGGTTTGCTTGCATTTGTGTCGTAACTGGCTTTGACCATGCAGGGCTGCGCTTCGACAGGGAATGGATGATCGTAAACGCCGACACTGGCAAATTCATATCCCAGCGGGAGATCCCAAAGCTCTCTCTGGTAAGTGCATGGGCAACATGGCAAGAAGGAAGAACCTGAGAGAGTGCATGCCACATTACATGGAGATGCAGAGTGCATGGGGCACGGGCCGCTCCACAGGCTTACTGCATGCAACTATTCTCGTTCTCGTTCCAATTTGGCATCCACAGACTTTGCAATGCGCATAAGTCCTTGGTGCATGGTGTTCAGTGCTCGCCATTTTTTCGTCACCTCCACCTGCTGCATGCAGCAACGAAAAACATAACAAAATTGTCTCAGAACTGGCAAACATTTTTTTCCTGTGTTGCAGGTAGTTCCAGAGTTGCCTGCTGAGGTGCTCAACAACCCCACCGCACCCCTGGCCGCTGACAGCTGCATAACCATCAATGCACCCGGCATGCCTGAGCCACTTCGCATTCCGCTATCCTTGGATGTATCACAGCTCAGGTGTGCGACACGTGATGGGGGCTTGATTGCCGCCCAAGTGTGTGCCTGAACAAGTTCATTTCTGATCAAGTCATGGCTTTTTCATCAGAATTGGCTTCCTTCAACCTCTGAATCCATGGCATGGATTTACTGCTCTCAAAGCACTGTCAATCATCATCAGTTCTGCTTACAACATCAGAAGACTTCAATATACTTGTGTGCTGCCCCAGTGCCATGTCAACAGGCATTGGAGGCATGACTGCACCATTATCAGACCCTTCACATTTTCAAATGCTGTTCCCTGGGCTAGATCGTGGTTTGTTTGGGACTGTGGTCTGTGATGCAGGCTGGTGAAGGTGTGGGAGTGGACCGGCCAGGCCATGGATGCAGGGGACACAGCAGCAGAATGGTTCACAAAGTGCCTGGGCAAACCGTGCAGGCTTGTCAGGTGCGGACATATATCTGCCTAGTTATGCACCTCGGGCTGCTCTGTGACCTACATTGTGTTACTGGCCGCCCGCCTCCTTGGGGAGGCAGCCAAGCCATTATGTCCCAATACGTCCCACCTGTACACCTCGCGGCACATTATGTTACTGGCAGATTGGAGAACAATAATTCAAGACGAACATGCACATCCCTACTGTGTCCATGTTCGATGTTTTTTCAGCGGCTATGATACAAGCATGTTGCACGGAAGGACGGCTGCGTGCATTCGGTGTCCACCGTGTCATGAGTGATGCAAACTGGCAAAACATACTGTCCCTCATTATCACCAGGGCTAATGCCAGCTTTAACATTGTGATGCGCTCATGTTATGCCAGAGCCGATCAAACAAGGTCACACCCTGTACCCTGTTGATCACACCCTGTGGGGAACCGGCTCTGTGTGTGTTTGTGCATCTGTACCGTCCCCGCAAGTCGAACAGAAGATGGCATCATGCATGACTGCAGGTATGTGGGGACGCGCATGGCAGGTCAGATTGATCCGGCTGCCGCTAATGGCGCCCTCAATCGCCTGACAGATGCCGAGTTTGCCCAGGGCTACGAGACAAGCCTCACTGACGGCTTCCCGCTGCTGCTGGCTAACGAGGCATCCTTGACAGACATCAACACACGCCTGGCCGAGTCTGTTGCATCGGGCCAATCTGACATTGAGCTCCCGCTTACCATGACCCGCTTCCGGCCTAACTTGGTGGTAAGGGGATTGGAGCCCTGGGCGGAGGACAAGTGGCGCACGCTGCGTGTGGAGGCGGCGGCGGGGGTGCAGCCGGGGGAGACGGGCCCAGTGGAGTTTACATCCGTCAAGCCATGTGCCAGGTGCGAGAAGATATGCATTGCACCGGTAATTGATGCAACCGCCTCCAGGAAAGTCGATTAATATTATTGGGTCTGTAACAGTCAGGTTTTATCCTGGACTGTTACAGCATGGGCCGGGCTGGGAACAATATGGGTTTGGATAGGAACAAGGCCAGTTGTGAAGCCGTGTAAGCTTGGGCTGGGAATATTACTGCGTGCTTTTGGTGGTTTACCAGGCCACAATAAGCATGTTGGCAGTGCAGGGTAAAGACCAACGTAGTTGAAACCATTGCAAATGTGGCATGGGACGGCTCAGTGCGAGTGTATTTGTTAGTTGTCAGATGAATTCAACCTGCCACTATCTGACTTGGTGACTTTGGAAGGTACGGTTTTCAGTTGGCTGACGGCTTTTGCGTTCAGCCTGCTGCTCTCTACTATGCAAATGGGGCAATGCCCGGTAACAAATCCACACAAGGAATGTACATCGTGACTGCACATTTGAGTATGTTTGGAGTACGAGGTGAACCTGCTAGCTTGTTTTTCTGCTGTATGCGCAACCTTCTCCTGCGCTGTCCTGCTGCTGTGCAGGTGCAAGGTGCCCACCATCAACCCGCTGACAGCTGTAGAGTCTGAGGGAGAGCCACTGGACATCCTGTCCACATTCAGGTGCGCATTGGGGCCAAGACTGTTGGTGCAGAAACTACCTGAGCCATGAGTCCCTGCCAAGTGTGGATTGCGACCCACTGATCTGATCTACTGTCACTTCAGCTGAATTGATCTTTTAATCGTAGATTCCTTTGTGAACCACTCCTGTGTGTGACTACACTTATAGCTAGAACAGCCAAACTATCGAGTTGCCTAAGTTAACGTTTCATAGCTAACTCACTGACCCCTGAGTGGTCAAGTAACGCGTTGTCAGATCTGGAACGTGCGACCTTGTCGGTGTGGTGCAGGAAGGGATCCCATCTGTCCTGGACGATTAAGAGCTGGAAGCATGCCGTACACTTCGGTTGGAACCTGGTGCCCGCGCCCCAGGTAGGCCACATGTGCCACATGCAGCACTCTGTGAGTTCTTGGCAGGCTGCTGGGCACTACGCACGCAACTCGTTGTATGCCTGCGGCTAACAGGTGTTGGGTCTGGCAACTAGATGTAGCGTGGTGAAGCTGCTGTGCATGTCATTTGAGGAACATACTAGAGGTGTCTGTGTCCGTTGTTACCATGAGTTGAGTCAATGGACTTGGCAATCTAGTCCACTTTCGTCGTTGCTTACAGCTCAGCAAGTGTTTTCCCCTCAGTTTGATAGGCAGGCGAGCAAGTCAAGGCGTACTACACGAGCATGCGTCTTCATGGCTGGAGTTTGTTAGTGCACTTGTGAGTGTCACATGTCGTCCACTCTAACTTGAAGTGTTTGCGCTGCAGGCTGCCGGACGTGTTCTTTCAGTGGGTGATACTGTCGAGTTCACGGGGACGCAGAAAAGCTGGTAGACGATGCTGCATGCGCCTTTGTACTTGGGCAAAAGTTTGTGCTGAAAGCTGATCCAAACAGCATGTACAAAAATGGAGGTCCAAAAACATGCTGGTCCGCTTCAGTGGACTGGCCGCCATTTATACAAGGACTTCCTTGATTGACACACCTGCTGTCCCGAAATTCCTGCTTTTCCATTTGTCGATCGAGGCTCCATTTGTCGATCTAGATTCAACAGAACTTACAAGGAGGGAATGCACACCATGTAGCACGTCCAACGCAAATCAGCTACTTGCGCTATCAAGTACTTGCACAACTTGTGAAAATTTCTCCTAGTAAAGGGAAATCTGACCGTGTCAGCAAGGGGAGGTGAGGCCCTTGTGGCCATCACCCGGCATCCCGTTAGCCATAAAAATGGCATGGTTTAAAATATTGTCAGGGTCAAGGTCAGCGTCAGAGCTAGTGCAATGGCAACCCTCACAATGTCAACTGTTGATAGCGAAGTCCAGTCATTTAGGCGGCATTTTTTGCCATATGACGTTACTTCATGGCCCATTTAAGGACATGTCACGCTGAGGCGATCACCCGAAGTGGAACTGGCATATAAAACAGTGACATATCAAGTCAATCGATTGTCATGGGAGCTGGGAAATCCTCCAGTCTTGCAGCCCTACTCCTTGACGCCGTGCCGGTACCTTCTCTGCAAGTGCATGGTGATGCATGCAGATTATTGGCGGTGTCAAACGACAAACGACAGTGTCAAACACTGTCTGCGACAGGCTCTGACAGTGTCAAACACTGTCTGCGACAGTGTCACTCCCTCCTTGTAACATGATGAGTCCTGTGTCATTGAGTCCTTCATTGTGTGTTTGTCAAGGACATTGTTCCAGAAAGGTTGACCCAAACCCATGTCCCGGTATTGCCAGTCGCCATACAGCCACGAGAGGGGGAGCTTCAGAAGTTGGAGGAGCAGTCACTGCCTCTGCCACTTGAGCAGCCTGACATTTCACCAGAGTACATTCACGACGCAAATGCCCCCGCGCCAAGGGCCCGGCCCTGCAGGGCATTTTCACCTACCATACAACGACCTCCTTCGTAGATGCACCTGCTGTTTCGGCGCAAGCTCAGTCTGTAAGCTGGTGTGGGAAGCAAATGCCCGCTGTTCCATGTGCGAAGAAGGCAAGGCTGAGCCACATGATAGTCTCTAGGGCTGCAAACCCTCTCTAGGGTCTCTCTAGGGCTGCAATCCAACAGAACTGTTTTCCTCAGGCATAGCATGCAGCACACCAAAGGTGATTTCAAACCCTCTTGTTGTTGCATTGTTGCATCGGTGGTGGTCAGGACGACATGAGTGTTTTGACAGGGCACTGCGGGCTACAGCGTGCCATGCCAGTGGTGCAATCACAAAGGGCACTGCGCATTGCTCAAAGAAGGATCTCTCTGCCGGTTGCGGCCGGGTTGATGTGAATGCGTGATGGCCATCATTGAGTGAAAGGCTGTCTTGGGGAGTTTAGTCAATGGTTTAGTCAGGTTACGTGGAGGTTGTCACCCTGGCGGTCATTTCCTGTTCGTTCGCAAGCGTCGCTGCTGCCAAAAAAAAAGTTCAAAATTCGCGCACAACTATAACTTGACCGTCCTGTATGGAATTCGCACCACGCGACATGGCAGCATCGCCCACGCCAAATGAAGTGGAAAGGATGCTGCAAGAATGGGACAAGCTCTCGAACTTCGCCGAGGATGACGATCTGACGGAGGTCCAGCGGACTGCACGGCTCGTCTGCGCTATGCGCGCTCTGGACGTGAGCGCCGTAGGACGGCCAGCACTGTTCGACGACCCTCTTGCGAAGCTCTTGGCAGGTGCGCTGATGACCAGCCTGTTTACATGGATCCGGCCGCCTTATGCAATGTAGCGCGCCTGTAATTTTCGACGCATGTAAGGGTTTTCCCTCTGAACGTTGTGGTGGCAGGCAGAGACTGATTTTGATTGTATGTCGTCGCAGGCAGCAATGCGCTCGCCAGGGCTGCAGCAGTGTTGGAGCCAACAATTGCGGAGAACAGTGCTTTGGCGGAACAGCAAGGTCACAACGGCATCGCTGCGCGCGCTTTCATTTTGGACAGAGCTATCGTTAATGCGGTACAAGCGCTGCGTACAAGCCAACCCTCATCAGTTCAGGTACGCAATGGGTCTTTCACGTTGATGACGCGCATCTCTGCCTTACCACATGCACTGTCTGATTCAGGATAGCGTGTTGATGCGTGCTTTGAAATGACGTGCGTGCCATTCAGGTTGTGAGTCTGGGTGCTGGCATGGACACTCGGCCCTGGCGTCTGTCCGGCCTGTGCGCTGGCGTGTCGTGGTGGGAGGTGGACATGCAGGACATGGTTGCGCTCAAGGCCAGGCTCATCAGGGAGGCGGGAGCGGAAGTGACAAAGGAACAGGCAAGGACAACGAAAAATGATCAGTCAGGATCTAATGGTATACCGTATGATGTGTTGACGTTCTGCTCCCCGCCCAATAGCTGCAGCACAGCAACATTCTGCTTTGGCTTAACAAGCTTTCTGACGACTGTACGTTTCTACAGGGCAAGGATGAGGTTAGTGCCGCTGTGGAGTCAAGGGGAGCGGATGCTCCTTCTGGTGTTGCGTTTCCCCTCCTGTGCAATGCTCTGCACATGCTGCCCTGCACCTTCAAGGCTGAAGGCCAGGACGGCTCGGGCCTGAGGCATGCGCTCCTGGACAACGGGTTCAACCCGGCACTGCCCACAGTGTGGGTGGCAGAGGTGGGGCTGCACAAGCACAGACAACGGGCGTTGTGACAAGGCAAGCAGAATGCACGACGAGGCAACAGCAAATGTTGTAGATGTTGATCGATGTGCGGATGGTGGTTAGTGTGCGGGTGTTTGTTAGAACATAGACGGAAGAAGCCTATGATACTACCCAGCACTCAAGGCAGACCACTCATTACCACTCATGGCGGAGGTAAGGCTGTGCAAGCTAAAGACAACACTGGCGTACATTTTATCGCAATTAGTTTTAAAGCAGCTCGTCTGATGTCAGTGTTGTTGTCGCCTGACAGTGGTAAGTGAGATCTACACATTCACGCATATACTCGCATGCCAGGCTGTGGACGCCATGTAGCTAGGTAATCTGCACGTGCAATCATGTTTTGCCTAGGCTTGATCATGATCACCGCCGTCAGATGATAAGCTACACAGCAAACGATCTACGGGTGTGCTAGTCAGTTTCCGCGTTCTTGTCCGATCTGCCTGCTTTCCCAGGGTCTCGTGATGTATCTGGACCTGGCCACTCTGAGGGCACTGCTGGCAGACATGTCACACCTGTCACCTCAGGGAAGTGTGGCAATAATGAGCACGTTGAGCAAGGTAGGTGGGGATCTGTCGCGTGTGAGCGAGGGACGCAAGCACATGCCTATGTCGGCCACCTGCAGACGTTGCCGCAACCCCTTTGTGGTATGAGATGACTGGACACAGCGGTCTACAACAGCTGCCGATCCAGGACGTACGGCTCACCTCTGCACACGCTGAGTCTTTGTGTCTCTCTTGATGTTGTTGATTCTCACCAATAACATAGGGTGTAGATGGAAAGAGATTACATCAGGGGAGCCAACATACACCGAGCGCATATGCTAGCAAGCCACGCAGGAGTCAGCCGTCTTGGTTACCGTCTCAACCAATGATGAGCAAGAGAAGGCGACAAGGCGTTGCTGCATCTTGCGCTGGACCCCCGTTCCGCAGGAGGCCATGGAGGCTGTCAGGGCAGGTGCCAGGGCCGCGCGTGAGGCAGGCCGCAGCAGCATCCTCAGTGAGCTGTGGTTTCACAACAGCATTGAGGACTTGGTCAAAGGTGCGTGTCAAGCTGTTACAAACTGACGCTGTACACCCGCCACACACCAGTCACACACCAGTCTACCAATGTTCGTCTCTGTAAGATATGTCCATTCACTTCAAATGCCATCCACCCAGTCATGTCACCCAAACGCAGCAAGGTTTGAGCTGTTGTCACACCTCAGCGTTTTGTTACCATGCAACGTGGTTGCCGGTGAACAGTTACTGGTTCTTTGGAACCAGCAGCTCATGAGGCAGGAAGTGCATGGGCCACATGGCATGCAGGCCGCCAAATCAGCCTTGGCAGGCACGCTCAATGCACACTATGCCCACAGCCCCAGGGTACACCAGTCCCCGTGTGGGCAAGGCCTACTGCAAGCATGAAGCACGTCCTCACAGTGTGCATCTGTGTGCCCTGTTTGCAGGCAGCGCTGGCACGGCCCCGGAGAGTCAAGGCCTGCTGCTCGAGTGTGGCTGGTTGGCTACCCAGGTGGCGCCTGACCTGAGGCAACTCCTGCCTGAAGTGGCGCCTGGCCACTACTGCCGCTCGTATGGCTTTTTCATGCGAGAGACTTCGGTGGTAGAGGGCATGATAACTGCAGCTCGCGTGTAGAGCCCTCACTTGCCTGGTTAGATGTACAACTATCACGCTGCTCGTACCATACAATTGTATATGCTGTACAGAGAGAGACATAACGATAAGAGGTGTAAGGGTACGGTTGCGAATCCACAATGGCTATATCAAGAGGTGTTCAAGTAGGGGAAAAGGAGGGGAAGGGGGACACAGAGGGAGGGGACAGAGGGGCAGAGACGGAGAGCGAGGGAGACAAAGAAAGAGAGGGAGGGAGAGGGAGGGAGAGGGAGGGAGAGTTGCTGGAACGGGCATGGGTGACTACTCTCTCTCTCTCTCCCTCCCTCTCTCCCTCACCCTCTCTCTCTGTCTCTCTCCTCTCGTTGCCCTGCCTGGCTTGTAAGGGTGTGCAGTGGTGGGGCTTGGGATCCTTACAGTGCTTGCGTCATAGTTTGCCATACGTAAGGCTCGGCCAACTTAAAGATCAGCTGGGGTTGGAAAAGGCATCCATGTCAGCTATAAGCGCTGTAGATATTAGCGCTTTCGTTTTGGACGCATAGACTGACCTGATGAAACAGAGCTCTGATAGCAAGTGAGAGTCCACAAGATACAACCACGGTCACCAGGTAACCTCGAGGAACACAGAGTCAACAGGCAAGGCAAACGACCCAACCACAATGCCTCCAGACCCCAGGCTAACAACCAGAGGCAGTCAGGCGGCAGCAAAGCACCAACACACAGGGCACAGACAGACAGGGACACAGACAACACACCACACGCAGGCCCGAGCCACAGGCTTCAGCAACACAACCAGGACTGCCTCCTGTCCTGGAGCACCCAACCGACCAGCCAAGGAGAATGAGCTCAATATGGCACCAGCAACTCTTGCTTTCTCAACCCCGTGCAGTGTTTTGGCGCAGAAGAAAAAGCTAGAAAGTGGCGATTTAGCTCGCATTGGCACCAGAAAACCCGTGAGACCGATGCAAGGGTCGCCGGGGCTGCTGATACGGGTCACCGGGTCGATGATGATGACGAGCTTACAGAGTGGTTCCAGCCGAACACGGCCGTAAAAAGCTCAGGAAGCATCAGAACACTGAGGCACTGAAAGCCTA
>QAXH01001396.1:0-20528 GCA_004335635.1 Chloromonas sp. AAM2 | reverse complement strand
GGGTAGGGTAGGGTAGCTAGGTAGGTAGGAGGGCTGACCTACAGTCCCGCAGGATGTGGATGGAATCTCGCTCAAATCGACTGAGGGCTAATTCACTGTTGAGGACGCAGCAGAGAGGTGCCCATTCACGTCATGACTACTGCTTTGGATGCTGCTTTTGAAGGCGCCTTTGCCGTTCCAGACTTGATTTGAATCATGAGCTCTATTGTGCCTCTGCGTGGCTGCATGGCATCGAACGGTTTCTTATCTGGTCTGTGCTCTTGCGATTGCGTACGCGCAGGTGTGCTGCGCTGCACTGAGTTTGGAGGACTATCACGTAGTGCTGTCCCTCATGGCCGGAGAGACCTTCGAATCGCTCAAGAGTGTGTACCTGATGCTCATGACCAGGGCGAAGCGCACGCCTCAGGAACTGCAGAGCCTTGCAGGTCAGAGAGGATTGCACGATTCGAAGCGGTTGGCTCACTGCACGTCCTAGATTTGCGGCACGTGTTGAGTTGGGGCCATTCGCAAGGCTGCGCCGTGTATCTAGTCGCAGACCTCCGTCAACGTGACATGCGGCGCCATGCCGTTCCTGCCGCCTCCCATTCGCAGATCAGATGTCAATCTTCGGTCTGTTCAAATCCATGGAGCCTGATGTGCGGTTGGAGGTTTGCAACCTCGTCGAGTACATCTGCTGCCCGGCTGGTAAGTGGCTCACCTTGCAACTCTCGACACTGCAACCTACATGCCCGTTGCTAAGAACAGACGTTGCAACAGCGCAGACGTCTCAAGCACTGGTGCTCAGATTGAACAATTGTGCAAGTTGTCGTCGCAGGGTTCACGCTCTTTGAGGAGGGGGACAAGGTTGACTTCTGTTACGTTGTCCTCCAAGGTCAAGTGGCATTCACCAGATATGACGACAAGGCGCGAAAGCAGGAAGAGCTCGGCACAAAAAGCACAGGTACGACTTTGTGGGGCGCGAGTCTGCTATGGCAAAGTGTGACGCACTCCGCTCCGTTCCTTTGCATCCGGCTCGCCTGCCTAATTCTAACTTTGGCAGTGACGCGCGCGTCAATGTTCGAAAGCGTTTTAGCAGTTCGCCAGCTGCGAACAGACATAGCCTTGTCAGGCGTAGTATTAGTCACAGACGTGCCTTTATGTTTGCTAGAAGCTGGTGTTACATTTGCTTGGCCCTGGCAGGGGATCATTTTGGCACGCTGATGACACTGGCTGGCGGCGACAAGAAGCGACCCTTCACCGCAATTACGACACAGCAGTGCGAGCTTGCAGTCATCAGCCGTGTTGGTTACAATCGCATTCTAAGGATAAAGCTTCAGGGCGCGATCGATGCTCGTGTGACACTGCTTAAGGAGCTAGCGGTCATGCGCTCGAACACAGTGGCTGCGCTTCAGCGAGTGGCGATTCACTGCCAGGACGAGGTCTTTTCTGCAGGTGATTACTGGCATGAGCACATCGGTTCATCGTACTATCGTGCATGGCAGGAGCTGGCCTGTATTGCGTGAGATTTGAAGCGCATCGGATGCATTCTAGGCTAGCCCTCGCCAGCCAACTCACGTGATATGATTGAGACCTGCTTGATCACAAGCAATTCTCACCACGGGGCGTCCATAAAACGGATAGTAGCATGCCCAAAACGAAGCGTTAGAAGTAGTTGTCAGGGTTAAGCAAATTGATCGTTTGTGTTCCGACTGTTCGTGGCAGGTTGTGTGGTGGTGGACCCCACGCTTTCGCCAAACCGAATCTTCTTCATAATGGATGGCGAAGCAAAACTGGTGCGTTGCACCTAGATGTCATGCCCGCATCTGACCTGGACGGAGATAGCTCAGAAGCGGTTCACTTGATACGTCCTTTGTGTTTTGTCACCGAGAGATGGAGGCTGTTCAGCAGCTGTTCCCACACAGGCTAATCTGGGACAGAGAATGTTCATCAGCTGTTCCTCCAGCATTCAGCAAGGCAGCAAACATGAGAAGCTCGTTTTCTGCTGTGTCAGGGGTCAGCAATCACAGGCGCTCTTTGTCGCGTTTTTGCTGCGCAGGTGTGGGTGACCGATCAGCCCAACAAGCTTCCTGCCAAAGAAGAGCCGCCATCATCACGCTCTGGAGGCTTTGGCCTAGGGTATGACGCCTTGGGATACCCAAGCAACTAATCATCTTAGCATGCTGTCAGCAAAAGACAATCCTCATTAATGCGACTTCCTGCCTTGCAACAGCCTCGTACTTTTCGTGGTACACCCTTTGTACGTTGAGGACAAGGTACAGATGTTGATTGTCATATCTTGTCGTATGTTGTCATATGTTTATGCGTTCCCATGCTAATTGATGCAATGCCTTGCCCTTATCACAGGACGCAAGACGCCAACCTCACGGCTGTGGAGCGCGCCGAAAGAGCTGCGAGGGAAGCTGCGCTCAACACGCAACAGCAGCTGGGGGCGACCACGTTCAACTCAGGTAAGCTCACACTTGCAGCATTCAAACCTAATTCCTACTCAGCAGTCAGCTAATCATGAAAAGAAGACAAGCCAGCGCAATAGCTTCAACTGATGCATGGCATCGTCTGAATGCAAAGGCAAGCATCGTGACAGGCGACCTGACACTCATGGACGGAGATGAGCCTGAGTGCTGAGTCCAACTGATGCATGGCATCGCCGAACTCAACAAACGTCAGCATGCTTACGACCTAGTTACACGCTAGTTTGCACTACTCTTGCGATAAAAACCACTAGACATGCGTTTCAGGACATAGCCCGAACAGGTTTGGGTGCTAAGCGATTTGCCCACGTTGCATGCACGTCTGCAGGGCCTCGTATGGCAGGTGGCAAGCGCCGTCATATCATTGAGCTGGCCAGGCTGGCGCGCGGGGATGTGATCAATGGCATCACGCTCCTGGGAATGACACCGCTGTTTCATGTCGTGGCGTGCTCACAGGTGCAGTGTGAAAAATAATCTTCAGAGGCTGCAGATGGCAATTGCCAAAGACGATTTGTAGGAAGTAAAGGTTGTTGCCGTTTTGTAAAGAATTCAACAAAGTGTCAAGAAATGCTGGCGCCATGTTTTGTAGGAAGTAAAGGTTGTTACCGCTTTGTAAAGAATTCAACAAAGTGTGAAGGAATGCTGGCGCCATGTTTTGTACGCAGTCCATGCTACTCTGTTGCTGTTTGTCGTCTGCCGCTCGCACATAACAGAGGCACCATCGATGAACTGGTGCTGTTGACGTGTGCAATGCAGCTCAAGCTCGTCTCCATGGAGGTGGAGAACGTGGAAGCGTGCTTAGGTCGGGAGTCCAGCCGCATGCTGCGCGACTTGGTGATTGAGGGCCATGAATGGGCCAGACAGCACCTAGAGCAGGTCGTCGCCGTGAGGCAGGTGCGTGGCCAAGCAACATAGCTCTGTTTTCGTGACAATGTTGGGTTGCAGTGGTCGCAGTTTGAAGAGGTTGAAGCTGTCGTAATCACTTATTTCCCATGAGCGTGGTGCTCATGGTGTTCAGATGGCTCCTGAATCTCGCAAGTGTCTAGTTTGTAATCAGCATCAACTCCCCATGAGCGTGGTTCTTGTGCAGCAGTGGTGGTGGTCAATGATCCTTGAAGTTTGCGAGTTGATTACCATGATGACATCTTGTCGACTCATTTCATGTATACTTGATGCAGACGGTTGGCGGCCACATCATGGACCCAGCTGTTCATCGCAATATGCATGACAAGGAGCTGCGGCACTTCATGGACCATTATGTACCACGTGGCGTGAGGGAGCTCGCGGAACAGGCAGCAGTTGCATCTGACGGCGCTGCGGAGGCGTCGGCCACTCTGCTTGCATCGCAAAGCCTGCGTACACTAGAGGACTGCCTGCGCTTGCCCGCTGCAACTTTTAAAGGCTTGACGCATCGAGATCCAAAGGGCAAGCGCAGCAAGCGACTGGGCAGGGATAGTCGGGAGCAGGGCGCTGCGTCCGTTTCTCCTGCCCAGTCCTCCTCGCTATCATCTTTGCCAATGCCAGTTTCAGAAATGTCAACAGCGAGCCTGCCGCAGGCGCAGGCCTCGGTCGCTTCAATGACTATGAGTGCATCCCTCCCTGGCAGCCATCACCATCACCTTGGGACGCTGGTAGGCGTGAATGCCAAGCGCAGGCGTGGCAGGCACATGGCGTTTGCCGGAGGTGTGGCGACAGCAATCCTAGACATGACCACTGAACCTACCATCGGCATTACCAACAATCTCAGCCAGTGTCGCGCGGAAATGTCGCAGCAGCTGCAGTCAGTAAACGACCTGGCCAACGCCTCAACTACAGAACCTATCTCCGAGTCGAGTTCAGCATATCATCTTACTGTGCTGCACGTGGATGTGCCGTCTCTGCCGGCTATTCAAGAGCCTGTGGGTTGCTCGCCATTGAATTCAGCTCGCAGCGTCGCGTCCATTGCCGGTGCAAGGGCTGGTGCTGCAGAGAGGCGCATGTCTCATAGTTTGCAGCCTAGTGCCTTGTCGCCACGGAGGCGTCAAGCGAGCGACCAGCTTCATGCCACTGCTGCACAACTGTGCCCTCACGACAGCTACACAGCTCACGGCAGGGCAAGCCCCGAGCTGTTGACAAAGCAAGCGTCAGAAAGTTCCGAGTTGCTTTTTGCCCCCGGAGAGGACGAGCTCACAGACGCGCAAGACTACGAAGTCGCCGCGGTGATGGCTGGATGTCCTCCACGTGCACCAGTGTTGGTCGCGCAACCAGACGACGAGTATATTGAGCCCAGTCGAGAGCAAGGCATGTCTAGAGAAGGGAGCTATGCAGCAACATGCAGCCCGCCGCAGGGTGCACCACCCGTCCACATGCGGCACCAGCTGTTTGCCAGCCCGCTCCCAAGACTGCCCAATGCCCCCTCCCCAGTGCTGGTCTCGCCTGCCCTTAAGGCCAAGGTCGTCCTGCAGCCGGCAAACTCGGCCAAGGTGCGACTTGTTGTACAGAAGTAAAAAGGCCTTGTGTACACTGCAACGCAGACCTGCAAGTAGGCTGCACAGCGTACACAACGTCCTCTGCCTCTGCAAAATTGAATGATCCGAAACAAGCGCGGAGACCTCACTACTCCTTGTCCTGCCTATAACCTCGCATTCAACGTGTTCTGCAAATAACAAAGCTTGCTTCCCGTTGTCTGCTTCAGACTGCCAAGTTCAGCCAGCAGCGAACTGTCGCAATGGTCTCCGGCTACGTGCGATCAGACGGCACGCTGCAACTGACAGATCCCTGCACCCCGCGAACTGACGGTGCCAACAAAACCGATGGCAGTAGAGGCGAGGCCAAGCGCGGCCAGCAGGGCGCTGATCACACGGGCTGGTCAAGAGTGAGGGCTGCTCAAGCTGACGACGACCTTCAAGGCCAACCGTCCGTTGTCATTCTGCCCCGCATGATGAATGTATACCAAAGCGTAATCGTTGCCAAACCGATGACGCAACCCCTTGGACTCCATTACCGGAATCACCGACCACACTCTACGTCACCTCCAAGACCTGGATGGATCCAATCAACGCATGTGAGATGCGATTACCACTCCCAGGTGTCTCACTGTAGTGTGATGTTCAATCCACTGTAGCTTCGGCTTGGACGCGCTGCAGCTGATCGCTTGCATTTTTTCGTTGATTCGGACGCGCTTTGATCTGCCTGGCAATGCAAATGTCTGAGTGGATGCACATTCCGGCCACACTACCGCATGTTTGCTGTGCACATGCAGGGTATGCAGCAACCCAGAGCGTCCCACCAACACACGCGGACTGGGCTTCAGCCTCCCCAGCACAAGCAAGGAACGTCGCTGCCGCATCAATCCACCCCAGTACCCGCTCCCGCTAGCCATACGCACATGGAAGGGGATCACGTGACGCTCAAGACCCTGAGCCTTTCCCTGCGAGCTCTGTCAGAAGTCATTCACAAGCCAACAAGCGCGTTGAGTCGCAGCAGCAGTCGGCACCTGTCGATGTCTCGGCGCAACAGCGTCCGCGGAGACCTCGCGCCACCCGCTGTCAGTAACGTCATCCGGCTGATCGCAGCCAGCAGAGAGCATGAGCCCCCCCTTCCGCTGGACTGCGACAATCGGGCACCGCCCCTCACGGACCACAAGCTATCTCGACCTACTTTGCACGACATCGACTACATCTTGCACAGGTCGGTTGCGCACATATGCGATGCATCAGATCTGATGTACACTGCATGCTCTTTGTGTTTGGTGTTTTGCGCACTCTTGCCGTTTGAACATGAGACCGTGAGTTGTTGAAACTGCAGGTGGGGTTCACGATGGTCAAGCGAGAGAGAGGACTTGCTGCAGCAGCGGCATGCGCATGGCGTGAGACTTCCCTGCGGTCTGAGTCCGCGCACTCTGGAACGAGTCCAGGACGTCAATCACCCGACTACCTGGAACGTAGAGTTTGAGCGCTCACACGAGAAGCTGGAGAGATACGGCTTACCTGTAGCAGCTGCAACTCGGAAAAGTTAACTACTTGCTCGGCAAGACCATGTAGTATAGTAATTTTTATTGTTGCACATTCGTTCTGGAATTTGCATGCAACTCGCCAACTGAAGGAAAGAAGGGCCAAAGTCATTCACCACTTCTGAAACCGAGACCCATCAGGAGCAGGTGCAAATGGAAAGCTCAATGTTTGAAAGTGCCTCTCCTTGAGCCTTGCCGCCATGTGGTCCACCATGTCATGTGAAAATGTCATGGGCGCTGTGAAGCGCGTCGACTATGTACCAGGACTCAGGATTTCCAGTCGTGATCAGGTCTGGGCCGACTGGCACACATGGCCCCACGAGAGAGATCTCCACATGGGTGCGACCGGTCATACCGCCGTGCGCCATGTACTCCTTGTACGCAACCCACTGACACTGGCACTGGGCTGCATATCAGATGCACACACAGCCCGTCTTGCCTGTACGCTCGTGCAGTTTTTACATCCCGTCATAGCACGCACTTTGTAGCTGCATGGATCGGGAGGCCATGTTGTTTGGCTTTTGTGCTTTTGGGCTTTTTTTTCCTGTGTGTGCGGATGTTTGGGCTGGTGTGCGTGTCGTCAGTCCTTGTCGTCTGTCTATAAATTGATGTGCGAGGATTGCTGCAAGGCCAGGCATACCTCTGCTCTCACATCACCTGTGGATGCTCTTGTCTGGCATGGGCTATATGTGCTGTCTCAGCGAGTCCTTTTTTTTGCTATCGTTTCAATCAGGTGAGAGGATGGTTGCAAGGCTCAGCATCTCACGGTGCCTTTCCATACACACTTGCGTGTGAATATGATCCATGCTCTGCCTTCCACCTGATGTTCTATGCACGGGATATAGTAGGCCTGTTCAGCGCGGGGCGTTTGCGTCCTTGGTGCCTGACGTCCCCTTTTTGTTCCTCCATTGAAACCGACTTACTATGGCTTCCTCAGGTTTGAAGACATTTCAGGCAACCAGGCCGGCAAGAGCTTCGTCATATGGCAGCCAATTGATACTGCCTTTCATGCCCGCAGCCTCAGCCAGAAGCAGCTGCTGGCAGGCAGACCAGGCAGACCTGGCGTGCTCGCAAGATGACATTCCCACGTTCAAGCTGTTCAATTGCGTGTTTGCGTATGCATGTCTATTGAAAACAAGTTTGTCGGGGCGAGGGAAGGCTCCAGTTGTAATAACACTGTCAGGGGCATCGCATGGCAAGACACAATTGTCCCTCTGGAGGTATTGTTCCGAGTGATAATGAACTCACGTTACATTGGCTTTATGATTGTCTTTGGCACGTCGGCCCATGTAATCCTTTTTTGAAGTCACTGGGATTGGCGGACCCATCAGCCACCGATGTGAACAAAGACCAGGACTTAGTGGTAGCCACCCCTGTGTGTTGTTACAATTGCCACCAAGGACGCGCAGCAGCAGCACGTGAGCTAGTTTGCAGTCATTCCTCATCACTTGCCGCCTCTACTCATGCACACACAACACATGCAGAGAGTGCCGAACTCAGGTCCACACACAACACATGCAGCGCGCATTACGCCACCCTACACAAGCCACTGACATAGGTCGAAAACACACACATGCCACTCATGCAGCGCGTATCAGGGCTTTACATACAAGCTGCAATGAAGCTGAGCACTGCTGCACCCGCAAACATCAGCTTGCTGCTCATCTCCACCTGGGGTAGCTCAAGAAGACTGTTCTTCTCAGCCTGCAGACAAGTGGGCACCAACACGCATGGTGTGACCGTGCAACTCTGACGGCTGCTTTCAAACCAGAATCATGGTATGTGGTATCAAACAAACGAAATTGCCAATAACAATGATTTCGACAGTGTCCCAAAGGAGCAGCCAAGAACGACAGAAGATCAGAAAACCAAACCATGGCCATAGAGTGCAAGCCTGGCATTTGCAAGGTTGCTGCACTTGCAGTGATTTAACTTTTTCCATCGCTGCCATCAGGCCATGTCCCAAGAACAAATGTTGTGCATGCTGCTGGCAGCTCTGCCATCTCTTTCCTTTCTCACCTGCTTCCCAATCTTTCCGTGATCCCATGCAAAGTGCCTGACCGCCCCCAACCAGTGGTACAGGATGGTGTAGGACACCGCGAACTTCAAGGGGAACAGCAGGAGGAAGTGCGTGTCTGCCAGGTAGTGCACAGTGCCTGGCAGGTCGCCGCGCAGCGCAATCCATGCAGCGCCGATTGTACCTGCATGCAGGGTGCAGCATGGGCAACACAAGATGTCAGGCCAAGTCAAAACCCATGTCGGTCCAGGCTAGCATTGTGCATTGGCCGGGCAGGATTGCATGCGTTGTTGCCAGCACTGCGGCAGGCAAACAAGCAGGAATTGTGCCTTATGAGAAGGTCGCTAAGCTGCAAAGTTCGTTGAGCTATGCAGCGCCTTGCAAGCGGGTATAATCCTTCATACACATGCTGTTGTCACCTGATGACGTTAGCCTGAAGTCCTCTGACGCTCTTTGTGCCTAAATTCAGGGCATGGCTATCCCTATGACACACATGGTGCCGGTGTTGCTGTGCTGAAGCTTTCCTTACCGACTGATAGTGCCACGCCCGTTGCCCTGTTGGTGATGGAGCTCAGTGCACCCCAGGGAAACTTGTAATGTGGACTCTTGCCGTCAATGTCAATGACATCTGGGGACAGCGGCCGCTTTTTGATGCGCTGCAAGTATGAGGGAAAATCGGTGTGTTGGATGGAGGCGCAGCCAAGCTGCCAATGATGCAAACAATCGCAGCTTGCAGAACTTTTACTGCACATGAACGTCTTCTAACAAGGCACATGTACTGTCTTTTGCCGTCTGACGTGGCGTGAATACGTTTTCGTTACAGTGCTATGCATACTGTGATCATGCAAGGTAAGTTGTCCATGGCAAGCAAAGGCTTGGAAAGCGCATGCGTTTTGCAGCATGTGCATTCAGCGCATGTTGTATGGTTCATCAAGGGCCGAGAGGATTTTGATGCAGCTGAGGTGGTCTCCTGCCCACCTCAAGATGGTCAGGAGGTGTGCCCAGGAAGTCGGTGCCTTCTGTGTACTTCGAAGGCTTGCCCCAAAACTCGGGAATTTTGTCACCACCAATGAATCTGCAGTTGCATATATAGCTGAATTGGAGGAATGTTATGTGGGCGAGGAGCACGTCACTTGCATGCATGGCCTCACCTGAACTGCTGCGTGTTCGAACTGTTGCCCAAGTCTAATTGGCTGATGCTGCCTGCCTGCTGGCTGGCTTGCGTAAGCACTCCCTGACGACATGCCAGGCCGATGAGCCGGCTTGCGCGAAGCATTGTGGTGTCTCAATGCAATGTGGTGTCTTGATGGTGCGCTGACTAACCGATCAACTCCAAAGGTGATCGTTGTAGGTAGAGAACGATTGCTTGGCGAAACGCGAAGGGCATGCGGAGTGAAGCAGCCTGCCCAGGCTTAGCAGAAGCGGTTTACGCCACTCTCGGAATTCATGTGATTCAGACTCTGCTGACGTTCCGGCCCTGCCGCACAGCCCAGACGCGCTCGATACAACAAACAGCAGTACTGTGCTGCAGCAAGCTTGTAATTTGTCAAATTTGAGCCACCCGGTGCATCAGGGCTTTCGCGAGTTTGGTTTGTTAGCGCGCTGCGTCGCATTCATCCACGATGACCACGCTGTCAAGGGTCTTGGCTGCTGACACAGCTGGCCACCAGTTCCACAAGGCGCATGAGTACGCCAACTATGCTTTGGCAGGTAGGCTCAGCGTGGTCAACCGTGCACCACCCATGCACTCGTGACTGTCAACCTGGACGCTCATGCAACTTGTATGAATACTGCATGCGAAGGTGCCACCCCCTTGGCCATTATTTCCCAAAAGGTGAGCAACCAGCAGAGCCAGTGGTGGTCTGCAACCCAAGATGTTAGGGCAGCCCACGGTTTGTTCTGGTATCATGCCTCAACGTACCTACCATGCTGCCTGAGCAGCATTGGCAAACGTTTTGCATTTGAGTTGGTGACTCCTGCATCTAACTGCAGGGCATGTGTCATCAGCAACCATGCGTGTCTTTGGCAAATGCAATCATCTGCAGGACGGCTTCTTGCAGCGGATCGCCGACCTGGGCTTTGCGTTTGGGATCCCGGTCCACATGCACATGGGCTTGAACGCATGTGTGACAGACTATGTACCCAGCGCCGCACGGGGTGAGTCAGCAGGGTTTCGCATGCCATGTTTGGGTGAATACGTGCATGCCTGCATCACCCACATGCACGAGGTGCCTTAGATCACAACTCGGTTTTCATCTTTGGTCCATCTTTGTAGATCGCCTTGCTTTCGATGCTTCAGACCAATTGAAATGGAAGGAGTTGATCATTGCACAAGCAAATGCGTGCTGCACGGGGTGTGACTTGCTCAACCGGTTTGAGGATCATACCTTTTGTCCGAACGGAGTTCTGGTTTTGCAGATAGCTGCCTTGGTGATCATGGTCGGCATTGCCATGTAGGTGCGTCAGGCGGTAGCATTTACATTTGTTATGATGTGTTTTTGTTTTCTCTCTTCGCCTTACAGGCCAAGTGCATTGTGCTGCCGTCTCATACTACGGTTGTGTTTGCTCGTTCTTTCAGCTCCTGTGCGCGCCGGGCTCCTGGGCCTGACTGCCTTCACCATCGTCGGTCTGCTCAAGATCAACACCACAGGGCTAGGCGTCACTCAGACAGTCAAGGGGCTGTGGCACAAGCCCAGCAAGGAAGCCAAGAAGCAGTAATGGTTGGCTAGTCATGCGCTTGCCTTGCACGAGGGATATGAAGCAACGGCCGAAGATGTTGGCGGTTACATAGATGATGCGGATGCATGGACTAGGGTGATGCATGGCTTTGCCCACCGTGTGCAGCGCGTCTTGGTTTGCACACAAAAGCATACTGGCGGTTGCTTGAGGTTTGTAAGTCTATTCCAAGCTGTGTGAACATCTTAACTAGTTTGTACATCCAACTAACTGTACAGCCTCTGTCACACTGATAAGTGTGGGCAGGAGGTTCGGATGGCCAGTGCAGACCCTGCCTTCCTTCTCTTTGTTTTGTAATACGCGTGGTTATTGAACACTAGTGTAGTCAGGCCTGGCGCGGCGAGGCTAACCTGGCTTGTGTCGGTGATCGTCTACATGCAGCTGATGGGCGGAGGCCTGCAAAGAACCTTGGCCAAAGAACAATGCGATCGCGACAGCTGCAGCGCGCGGTTGTGCAGTAGCCGCGCTGTGCCAGCGATACGATTGCGGAAACACACACAGCGCTCGCGAGTGCTCATCCAGGTGCATGGATTTTCAACAACACATTGTGTTACAATGCATGCAACATGTAAACGCATGTAAACATGTAAACGCATCTTGAGCCTTACCCTCACTTTTGCCCTCGGCTACATTCGGCTGCCACACCCCTGCCACGCACTGCCACAGCGTGTGGCAGCATGTGCCAGCCCTGCCACCTCAGCCCTTTGCCACTCATGCACTGCATGTCATCCTACCTGCAGGCAGACTCTAGTGAGCCATGGCCCACCATCGAGCAGTGTGTTGGCCGCACGCCGTTGGTGCGGCTGCAGCGGCTGGGTGTGGGCATGAACAACAATGTCATTCTGTGCAAGCTGGAGGGAAACAATCCTGCTGGCAGCGTCAAAGACAGGTAGTGACACACACCTCTTGGGCTGATCCTACGCTACTAACTCAGATGAGGATACCTCACTTCAGCTGTGCGACAGAGCAAAAGCACAGTAGCATGCAGCGGAAGAAGAACAGAACATGCATACCATGTTTAGGATTCGTAGAGCGAGCCTTGGCAGTGCTGTTGAGAATTGATAATTGCAACGTTGCCTAACCCCTGCGCATTTCTGGTCATCAATGCCCTGCTTAGGCAAGGCATTATTACAAGGAGGGAGTGCACACCATGCACAAACAAGTGCGGCATCAATCAACAATTCATCCGCACCGGGGCTTTACGCAGCGCTGTACATAGGTCCTTATCTCTGCTTCCATACCCGCTGTGACTCTTGTTGCCGGTTCCCTGTCCGCCCTGACAGGCCTGCCCTGTCTATGATAGTGGAGGCTGAGAGGTTGGGGATCATAAAGCCCGGCGACACCTTGATAGAGGCCACATCGGGGAACACCGGCATCGCCTTGGCCATGGCAGCAGCCATCAAAGGGTGAATGGAACAGCGTGTGGGGCTAGACAGTGACATTTATGGCTCATGGTGCAAGTTGTTGGAGATAACTGAACTGCTTTTATTAGATCCTGAACAGTCCATTTAGTCTGATTAAGACTGAAGGTCAACTGCAATACACAAGCAACCTTGCTGCCCTTGTGCAGTGAACAGCGAGTGGAATGGGCAGATGCAGGGCAACCTAAACGACAATTGACACAAACAAAGAAACAAAGGATCTGCTGCCAGGGGTAAGCCGGTGGGACGACCCCTACGCAGTGATTGCCATGCGCTCTCATGCCGTCCCGTCCTGCACATGTCTCCTGCGAAGGTACAAGCTCAAATTGATCATGCCCAGTCGCATGAGTGCTGAGCGCGCGGCGTCCATGGCAGCCTATGGGGCCGAGCTCATCAGCATCGAGGGGGGCATGGAGGTGACATTGGGGGTGGCTGGGGTGCAGCCGTTGCGTGAGCGACCAGTGGCATGCAGGGTCTGTCCCAGCTGTCAGGTTGCGTTACCATTGGCAATTAACTTGGGCAACAATGACTTGCGAGTTGTGCAGTCCCTGGGCTGAAGTGTGCAGATGTCAGGTGCATGCAGAAAAAAAAGTTTGTGTAAATAGGTCTGGAATACTGCCAGCAGCCATTGTATGTCAGCAAAACATGTATATGTGTGTGTGTGGGTGTGTGTCGGTGAGAGATAACACTGACCCAGTCCATAACAACAGCGTAACAACATCCCAGGACCCAGCACACACACCACAAACACGCCAGTTCCAGTGTCAGGCTCAGGAAGTGTCCTAGACCTGGCAAACTTTTTTTTTTTGCACATCAGGGAAAGCCCCACAACTCAGGGGCAGAACAACACTCACATTGTCACGGTCAATTGATGAGAACATGAACAGGTTCAGCACGAGGAGATGGATGCTCTTTGAGCGTGTGAGCTGCATGGCACAGGCGTGCATGCACATGCCACATGCGTCATGTGCTCACATGCAGGAGGCACGTGACCTGGCATCCAGCATGCAGGCCCGTGGCGATGGGAGGGTGCTCGACCAGTTTTCAAACCCGGACAACCCACTGGCACACTTGCGCACCACAGGCAGGCCCTTGACACTCCTGAGTATTCACTGAAGCATGCAGTCCATGCATGCATGTGTTAGTGGCCGGCATGGACCTGAACATTTCACCGTTTAAGAATAAGCTACTGCTGGCTGTCGTTCAGACCTGGGTTTGCCTGGTAATCCATTGCTGCTCTTGTATGCCAGTCTGGCTCGCCCGCTGTTCGGTTGCTGTGTTTGCACACATAAGCTGCATCATCCAAGGAACAACGCTCACTGCCCTCTAGCCGGCGCTGTCTCGTTTTTCCTGTTTGTTAGCACAACCAACCAATTACACAATGTCATGTGTGTGCGCTATGTGAGGATGTGTGCCCTAATGCCTTTTAACTTGTTCACCCACGTTGAACGAGGGCTGATTAGCCACTAAGGCACATCACACTTGACAGCACACTCACACTTGATCCCATGTGCAGGTCCTGAGCTGTGGGACCAAACCCAGGGCCGCATCACACACTTTGTAGCGAGCATGGGCACCACTGGAACCATCATGGGCACCTCAGCCTACCTAAAGCTCATGGTGCGTGCCTTCAATACTACCAGCGCTGTTGTCGCACGTGGAATGTGCATGACGGGGTAGTCTGCAACTGAACATGAAGTGAACATGACGCCCATTTGCCCACAATCCTGTGCATGCATGCATGTAGAGCATGCATGATGATACTTCAAGCACTGCAGTCACCTGCACGCTGCACCTGTTTGCATGCACCCATGTGATACACGCTCTTGTTGCTGTATGCTGGTGCAGAACCCCGATGTCCAAATTGTGGGGCTTCAGCCTGCTTCAGGGGCACAGATCCCTGGCATTCGCCGGTGGCCACCGGAATACCTGCCTGCCATTTTCCAGGTGTGGCCACGTGTCATATCATGCCTCTGTTCCTGTCCGGTGACGCCAGCTGTTTACACCAAGGAAGTCATTGCAGTACACACAACGTGATGGGCACCGTTGTGACCTGCCCTGAGCAAACAAAGAACAAGCGAGGCAAACAAAGCAGGCATGGGGGCCAAGAGGGAGGCAGAAAGTAGCATGAAAGGATTTGCATCCAGCCCCAGATGCGCCCCATCTCGACCACTGCATCCCAGCCATGGCTGAAGCTGTGTGCAGAACAGGGCATGAGGCAGCAGTGGCCCGGTGCAGAGTTCTCCACGGTAAGCTCAACCCATGGCGCAGGTCTGGCCTTCCTTTCAATGGCCTGTCTTGATCCATGTGGCCTGGAGGCACTCATGGCCTTCTAAGTGTGCCTGGCAGTACTTCCATTGGCTGTGTTCTGTATTTTGGTTGTGCCCCTCCGTGTCCCTGCTCACAGTGTCCCTTGCTGTGGGTTCCAGTTGTCTGCTGTGCTGCGTGTGATGCGCTCACAGAGCTGGCGTGTGGACTCCACGATGGACATTTCACAGGCAGAAGCAGAGCTGACCATGAGGTGAGGGCAGGCCAGGCCAGGTGGGACATTTCACAGGCAGAAGTAGAGCTGACCATGAGGTAGGCACAGAGCAGGCCAGGTGGGAAGGATGGCTGTCCAAGCCAGCCATGACCAAGCCAGCCAGCTAAGGAGGCAAGGGTACAGCACTCGGTGGTTGACAGGCTCAGGCAGCTTGGTTGGGTGGATGAAGTCTGCCAGACCAGGGTTGAGATGTGGTAAGGACTGTGTAAACGACTGAGTGCCTTGTTTTACACATGTGTTGTTTTGTCACATTTGGCCTTGAGCCCAATAGCTGGTCGGCATTGGGCCGGAATCCTGCTCAGCAAGGGACTTGGTGAAGAAGCCGTATTCATGAAATAGTACATTTTCAATCCCCCCTTTGCAGATTGCTTGCGCGGAGTGAGGGCATATTTGCGGGGGTGAGCTCAGGCGGCGCCGTGTCAGCAGCGCTGAGGCTGTCAGCGCAGGCAAGTGGAGAAACGGGTGTGATTGTGTGAGGAGCGCCTGACTGGGGCCTGCATGGCAGGCACAGGTGTCAGCCACACTGGTAAAGCTGTTCAGTTACTGGCATGTGATCCATGGACTGTTTGCCTGCAATTCTTGTGGATGCTCAAAGCGGTTCAGTGGTCGTTTACCTTTGTTTGTTTTCTTTTGCAGGTTCGAGATGCAGTCATAGCTGTCATCATATGTGACAGGGGAGACAGGTGAGCCAGGAAACGTCCTCTACTGGTCAGGGCAGAATTGACCAGGCTCGGATGTATCAAAACCGGCTCGCAGGTAGAACCGGATTTCCTTGTTGGCTGGTGAAGTTGACAGACTCGGCTTATTGCCGGTGGCACTTGAAAAGGGCGGGCTGGAGCAAGTGTGGGAATACCAGTTCTGCAGCAATCGCACACATACAGGGTCTGCCTGTATGGTGATGGATCCTCAATGACAGTTTGGTGTGGGCGTTCCATCCACACATTTGGGTTGTAATAATGACACACCGTTTAATAATCACACAGTGATTTGTCTGCAGGCTCTGATTAAGGTTGTATCTACATGTACTTAACGTTTCCACGGCATGGCACAGCCTCAGTAATGAATTAAGGCTGCACTGTGTGTTTACTCACTCCTTGTGTGCAGGTATTTGTCCACGGGCGTGTATGGGGCAGGTGGGTGGGTGTGCACGGGGAAGAGGAGGCTGGGGCTGCAAACTGTGGGTGCTGGCAAGACTTTGCATAGGCGATTGTCCGTGGGATGCACCTGTGGTAGTTTGGCATGTTGGCACGCCCGGTGCTGACACAATGTGGTGCGACCATGATCTTGGCTCCTATGCTTGTGGCAGCAGCATGAAAGGCTCTGTTGTGGTTCTGAACAGCCCAAAGAAAGGCTTTGTGTGTGGTTGAGCTTGACGCAGAGTGGTGACTTTGATCCTGGCTGGTGTGCTTGTGATCTTGTGTGTGGTGCCTGCCCTGCAGCTGCCAGCGCCCAGGACCCTGGGCCAAGCACTGCGGAGGAGTTCTGGTCCTCCATGCAGTGCCTGGTGACCGGGTTTACAGGGCCGCACTGGGTGCTATTTCTTGGTGGGTGAAATCAGGGCGATACAACAGTTGCAAGGTTCACTTGTCCACCGGGCGATGGACAATAGGTACATCCTTTGTGATGTTGCTGCCTGTCCCCCATGTGCTGTGACAATCATGCAATTGTTGCGCCCGTCATAGGGTCGTTGCCTGTATCCATGCACTCTGTCAAGCAGCCTGCCAGTAAGGTGATAGTCTCTGGTGCACTGGTATGGCAACAGGCTTGATCAGTGCGGATGTTCAGGGGCTGGTTGGTGAGCGTTGCGCGTTCAACGTTGTATATGGTTGGTGTGTCGGTTGTCGGTTGCGTGCAGGCCAGGAGCGGTCCAGCGGCAGCGCCCCCTGGTGTGAGGCCAGTGCGGGGGTGGAGGCGGCGGTAAGGCAGGCGGTGGGGGCGCAGGCGGAGCGGTGTGGCGGGGGCACGTGCCTGGTGGTGCATGTGGGCAGCGAGGTGCGTGCTGATAGGGGCCTAGGGCTGAGTGTGACTCGAATGCTGCTCCTCAACTCTGCATGACCAACTGTGCATGCCGGAAGTGGTGGCCATGTCTGGGTGGCATACATAACGTACAGGGAATGCACTGCAGCTAGTTGTGAATGTCATCTGGTCGCAGGAAGAGTGGTCCCAGGCGTCCCACCCACTGCGTGCTCATCCCCAGATACAGCTGCGCCTGCTGCCCACACTCATGCTCTGGCAGGGCGGTAGTGGGGCGGGGGCGGATGGGGCCGGTGTGCGGGCCACGCGTCGCGCCTCTGGGGACTTGTCCGGTCTGCTTGGGCTCATAGCTAGTGTCAGTGACGCGATTGCGGCCCGACATTCTGGTCAGAAGGTATCGGCACGGGGAAATGCATCTGAGGCTAGAGAACCAAGCATGAGCGCAGGCGGCATGGAGAGTTCAGGGTCAATGGCTAGTAGGGAGAGCTCAGAAATCCCAAGCAGGCAGGGGTCAGGAACGCCAGCAAGGGCGACCCCTGCTGCATCACCAGCTCATGATGAGGCGTTGATGAAGGTCGGTGGGTCAGTCGGTCAGCAGGGCCAAGGGGCGGGCCACCAGCAGCAGCAAACGCAGGCATCAGGGGCAGAGCAGCAGCAAGGGCATGGGACAAGTTGAGAGACCAGCTGAGCGTTATACTTGCTCAATTCCTTCCTAGACAGTTACTTCACTTCCATCGGCAGAACCAAGCCTCATGCTGGGAGTTCTGCTGGCTGTTGGCTGTTTCAAATGTTTGAACCTTGGGCGATGACGTGACAGATTGCGGCTAGCTGCTGCCACTCTAATCATGACACATGGGCAAACGTTGTCTAGTTTGAATGTGGCGGACAGCGTTGGCAACCGAGCACATGCTTTGCCTTTGTTTCTAGGCCTCGGTCACCTTCATGGCCTGGAGCACAATTCATCCTATGGCATGGACCCGAACGCAGCTCAACCTTGGTGACTCGTTCTGCACTGTAGTGTTTACAAACTGTGTAGAGTACGGTCCGTGTACGAACTGTGCACGATCTGCATCTGCAATAAGATATATTCTGTTGTGCAATTGCACCGTCATGATACACTGTGGCTGCTCTACACAGTAGTAGTTGTACCAACCTGGAAAGTCCCCTGCCGCACTAGAATCACAATCAATCTGCCTTGTGGTTGGTTTTACTCATGTCATATCTTGGAAACAACTTGCTCTTCCGACTTCTTGTCGCCAACAACCACAACTGCTGCCTAGACCTTGCGACCCAGCGAGCATTCCAAGGAGAACCCCAACAAAAACACGCATGCACACACGACACACACTGTCGCCACGGCTATGCATAATGGGGCAAGGGACGCAGTGACGGTCCAGTCGGAGCATGGGCCAAAGTGGTTAGTGAACAGAGCGAGCATGGCATACTCGCACATCATGACATGGTGCTCCACAAGTGCAGCTTGGCATGGCCCGGGAGTGCGCACAGTGGTGTTGTATGCATGCCTGGGCCACTGGGGCAAAAAAGTCACGTGCCAGGTTGCATGGCCCTTTCTATCCAGCTCACAGGCGCTTATATACGCGCGGGAGTGGACAGTGCGTCCGCCCATGAATGCGGCAATGCCAGCTACGATCCATAAAAAGAGGTAGGCAAACAGAAGAAGAGGAACGGAAGAGACGCAAGCGAATGATATCTGAGTCACGAAGAGGGTTATTTCTCCCTTTGTACATAATGCAACAAGGCCAACAACCACAATGAGAGCATGACGCTTCAGACCCCAAACCAGGACCTCCTTCACTTCTTTGGCTGTGGTGATTCCACAATCCAGGCTCATGCTGTCGGGGAGCCCTGGCCGATGGCATACATCCATTTGCATTCCGCCAGCTGCTAGCTTGGCTTGGTCGCATGGCCCCAAGGAGTTGAATTCAAATGGTGAACCGTCTTGTTGAATTCCGCTTACAAGCTGACCACCACCCAAGGCAAGTGGTATGAGAGGGCCACAAGCAGTGATGGTGCTGGGGACATGAACTGAGTGCTGCAGGATGTAAACTATGGGCCAGGCTGACACCCAGAAACATGTCCATACGCAGAAGCACATCCACCCAGCTAAGAACGCGAGCTGCACAGGCCAGAGCAGTGCCTGTAGACCTCCGCATGCCCGGCCCTTCAGTGTCGAAGCCAGCCTCTGCAAGCAAGGGATTTCAGCAGTTTCTGATGCCGTAGGATAGTGGGTCTAGAGAGCGCACTCCCACCATGGAATTTAAGCGCCCTTACCTGCATCGTATCCTGCAACGCTGCGTGGCAACGCTCGCACTTTCCTGCAAATCACACGCTTGCTGCGGCCTCATGACCTGTGCTAGCTTCTTGACACCGTCAACTGGTGTTGCGACTTTGGCACGTTACAGTGCCGGGGACGTAATGTTCGTCAGCCCCACGCTCCTTCCGGTTCTCCGGTTCGTGAATCCCACGTCCGAGACAACACTGGGCGATAAGATGCAACAGTTCAGGTAAGTCAAACATTGTGCGTTAAAGCTGCAAGGTTGCATTTTAGTGAGTGTGTGAATGTGTCGTTGTGTGTGTATCTGCTGTGTAATCTGTTGTCCACTGCAGCAGTCGAGTTTGCCAGCCTGGAAATGTCCAAAAGATGGCTGGACCAGTACTGGAATTGTGTGCATACATCTGATGTTTGTTGAAAGAAAAGCATGCAAATCAAACGAACCAGGCATCCAAAAGACCTAATAAGCAGCCTGGTCACGCCAACATGCTACACAGCACACCACACCCGGTTGGTTGTTCCCTACATCATAATACTCAAGTATTACGCGGGATGCCAAACCCAGTCACTACTCCACTGGCTGGCTGTAGGTCCACAGTACAGTACACATAGCCACCGCGCCCACCACCAGACTTTGGTTTGTTGTGCCCTGCTCCGAGCTTGCCTACCACACCACAGTTTGGGCAACTGCCCATCAGCGTGCCTTCTGGCCATGCCTTGCGAGCACCGAGGGTGGCGCGAACACCAACCCCTGAAGCTTTTGAGGTGCCAGCCCCGGCCGCACCGCCTTTCGCACCTGAATGTGGCAGCAACGCATCGTGTTTGAATCTATCTTCTCTGAGGTCGTGCACCTGTCCGCTCATGAATATGTATGTGCGACTCTGCCTTACGACCTATGCCAACTTCTCGACAGTTAATGCCTGGTAATAGGAAGTAAGGCTCAAGATGTGGCATTATGCGTCAGACACCAGGCCCATATCAGTTCTATAAATCCAAAGTACACACCGCAAGTGGTCAAAATGGTCCCGCAGGTGTCAGCATGCGAATCTGGTGTACACCTGGCAATGTCTGGTACCACATGTATGG
>QAXH01001394.1:0-10916 GCA_004335635.1 Chloromonas sp. AAM2 | reverse complement strand
TTTTTTGCACAATCGGCTGAGCTCAACGGGTGCCTGTACACTTGTAATACCCACACAGCATGGACATCAGTTTAGAAGAGCAGCCAGCACATGGAGGCATCAGCGCAGGTAACGATCCCATGCTTTCCTGTCCGGCCTGCCAAAGACGTGCCAACATCATGACAAACCATTGCAAAGCTGAGGCATCCTCACGCATAGACAGATCACTCTTGGCCATCTGTGGCCACAGTGAACGTCCAATGCCAAGCAGCAACTCCATGTGAAGCCGACGATTGTGATGTGAGTCATCGCAGGGGACGATTCACTGCGCAGATAAACATACATCTGGCTTAGCCTGGATTTCATGCTTGCTCACCCTGTGCCACCCGCAGCTTGTCTGCTCAGCCGGGACCACCCTTTTTTGTTCCTGCTCAATGGCCGGCTTGCTCTCAGGCTACCGCCACCCTAGGAACTGTCAGGCCCATGCCCGGTCGTCAACTCAGGCCCAGACTTTATATCCGTCCTTTGTTTCTAGCTGCGCCTGCTCAACCCATGTCTGACAGCCATTGGAAGTACGCCTTTGTTTCTCCACAATGCATGGGCTTCTGTGTTCTTTGCTCTTTGCGCCTTGACATTGCCTTCTATTGCTCAGGGTTGGTAAGGACGGTATCCAGCCCCGTCTCTTGCATGGCTTGCTAGCGTTCGCGCTCGGCACATGTGGGCTCCCCTGATGTAATCAATATATATATATAACAATTCACTTTGCAGATCGTCATACATCATCTAGACATTTTGCATCAATCGGAGTGTGCATGCAGGCACGTGTCCAAACATGGCATGCAACAGGTTCCGGACATCCGGGTACATACACAAGCTGGGAGGATGGCTGACCGCTTGCCCTTAGCCCTGTATCATGGCTGGACTAGCAGGTAGCTGGACTAGCAGGTAGTACCTTCAACTCACTGACTTCAACGTTCGCACACAAACAAGTGGATGGATGTAACCCAGGTGGTTTGCGCCCGCCAGGCTGAAACAAAGAATTTATGAGTGCCAGTTGAGTCGAAAAAAGAAGTTTGCCAGTTCTGGGACAATTTCAGTGTTGGTGTAAAGAAGCCATGTAATGTTGATGTATTAATGTTGGTGTAAAGAAGCTGTACCGCGTGCTGGCAGCAGTCTTGCGCCAAGTGAAGCAGCTGGGACACTTGGTGGCGACTTACATTACCGACTTTTGAGATATCGGTCAGACGGCTCACACACCCATGTGTCTTTTGACACTGTAGTTCCTATCTCCTGCTTCGCTGTCCCAGAAGTGGCAATGCAGCACACTGTAACAACCGCACACACCACAGTATACCCAATCACACTTCACAACTGCAACACCCATCACCAACACTGATTCCTGGCGATATTCCCAGGTATTGTCCCAGAACCGGCAAACTTCTTTTTTTGTGTGTGCATGGCGGGCATTGATTCCCAATGACTTGCCGCTGGTACTGAGTAGCCAAGAGCAAACTCAGCTATGTACACAAACGGTGCCTTTTGAAGGATGATGTTAGATACCTGGATGGCATGTAATGCCAATCAGCTTAAAGTCTGACTCTACAAACCGACCATGCCAATTGGACGGGTTGGAGTGCCCCCCCTCTTGTGATGCCATGTATGACCTCAGGCCGCCACAGGTGGTGGTACTGCCGCCCTGGACGTGGGGAGGTTGACGCGCCCCATGTGGTTGTCGTTCTGCACGATCAAAGGACAGCCATCAATGTCAGTCCCCAGACACTTTCATGACAGGCGGTAGACATACGTATACACTGGCGTAGATGGACAGGTACGTGGGTAGGTAGCCGGGTGGACGCCAGGGTATCCATCATACTCGCCTGTGCTGAGCAATACAGCGTGCCAACAGCGTTTGGTCGGGAGCTGCATAGCACGTTCTGTACCTTCAATCCACTGATTTCAACGTCCGCACATGAACAAGTGGATGTAACCCAGGTGGCTGCCTCCTAGAGGCGGGTGGCCAACAGCGTTTGGTATTAAGACGCATGAGAAAGATGGGCTACAAAGCGTTCCAGGGCAACCATGACTTGTAGATGCAGCACCTGGTGCCATCATAACATTTGAAGAGTCCCATCCTGATGCGCTATCCCAGGCTTTCTTTCAGCCTGCCTTGCCGCTGGATGCTTGAGTTTGACACCGATCAGCCCTGGCTGAGCGTCACAACACTTCCTTGCCTGGGCGGCTCACCTTGGATCGTTCAGTGATCAGCCGTGTGAGCATTGCGTCTGACACGCGGCCATAGCGCGTGAGGTGGGCCGTGAGGCATGCAGCGGCCGCAGCCTCCGTCTGCTTGCTGGGCGAACCCCACTTCTTGCCAGCCAGTGTGAGCCACTCAAGGGTAAGGAACAGGTGACTGTCGCTCCCTGCAGGCAACACAACAAGCTATGCATCAAGGCAGCGGCGCGTAGCCAGCAGAACAACACAGCTGGTTCATCTCACAAGCTTCCCCCCATACTGCAAAATTGTGGCCATAACTGCGCGTACGCCCACACGCTTCCAAGGATCGCTTATGGGCTACAGTGCACGGTTTGAGCCGATCTTGGGTTCTACAGGTAGCTGAGACCGCCCGCAATACAGCGGATGTGTTGTGCTTGGAGTTCACTGCGACTGCGGCACAGCTTGGCCCATCAATGAAAACTCGACTTGCGTACGTCAGATATCACGAACAAAGGACCCCTGTGTTGACTGGACAGGAACAATTGGCTATGCACAGCACATGTTGTGCAGGTGTGGCAGTAGTATGGCAGCGGCAGTGCACACCAGACAACGGCACGCACCGGGTGCAATGACGTCCATGAGCGGCAAGAGGCCGGCTGCGTGCTGCCCGTCGCCCTGCTGCACAGCGGATTGAGCACCCTCGCTGGCCGATTGGGGCTCCAACTGATCTGACCTGATAATTGCCAGGAGTTCGTAACAGCCGTATGCGCTTGCTCGTAGCCAATCACGTGACTGCATGCAAAGCATCAACAACTGAGCGGCGCCCCTTTCACCTCCTGACTGGGTGGCCTGTCCAGCCGGCAAGGCGTTACGAATTGCAAGCACAGAAGGTGTCTCTGCTACTGCGCTTGCTGGAGAGGGCAAATTCTTGTCTGTTGATCAGCATACGGCGGACGCATGCCCACGTCACTGGGATCATCCAACTCTCCCTCAACAGGCTGAGAATGAGAATAGGCTTCCAAGGTTCCAGGCCACAGCAGCCTGCCTCTGCTGCCAAGTACCCTCACCGCACAGCCCTTTCCCGTCCCATGCACTCACCGAGATGGGCACCTGGTGCTGCTCTAGAAGCGCCTCCAACCGCCCCACGTGCTCCTCCAACTGACGCTCAACCGCCTTGATGGCGGCAAGATCACGGGTCGTCAGCTGCACAGCCAGGCCGGGGGCACCATCATTCAGCCAGGCAATGTTTTGACTCAAGATTTACATTGTCAAGGTTCCAGAAGTTCGATGGGAGGTAGTTTGTTGACAAATGGCAGGTAGTGGGAGGTAGTTTCCTGATCTGTCCTGCCATGGGAGGTAGTTTCTGATCTGTCTGATTTGGTTGTTTCCTGATCTGTCTAGTTTGTTGACAAATGGGAGGTAGTGGGAGGTAGTTTCCTGATCTGTCCTACCATTGGAGGTAGTTTCCTGATCTGTCTGATCACATGTGGGTGTGCCCGAAGGCCAGGCTCTCTGCAGAATCACACTGCAGCTTGTGCATTAAGGTGCATGTGTGTGTGTGTGTGTGTGTGTGTGAAGGTAACAGTAAGTGTGCACGGGCGTACGCTCATGTGCAAGGTAACAGGAGGACAGCGTCTGGGCTGGGGAGACAGACATGCAAGTGAGCACCGGCAGCCGCATTGAACTCTGGGACCGTTGTTGATCCACCTGCCTGTGTCCTCACGGCGTCCGGCAGCCCGTCGGCAAGCAGCCTCCACATGTCTTCAAGAACGGCCGTGATGGCTGCGGGTTGAGCAGCCTCCAACTGCGGGGATGCGTGAGGCATGAGCAAAAATGCTCAATCAAAAAACCGTGAGGGATGCAAGACAAACCGCAGCTTACAGGTGTGTGCCTGTAACATGAGAGCAGTGGATTGAATGGATGACGACCAACCTTTCAAGGTAAGCTGAGAGGACCACTGCTGCACTTCTACTTCTTCGTTTGTGTCAACCAGTGCACGCCAACAGGTTAAGCAGCCCAGGTGTGTTGTAGGTGAAGGTTGAGCAGTACTGAAACCCAGGTGTGTTGTAGGTGAAGGTTGAGTAGTACTCAAACCCAGGTGTGTTGTAGGTGAAGGTTAAGCAGTACTCAAACCCAGGTGTGTTGTATGGCCCACCTTGCACCGTGGACAGTTGCATGTGAAGCCAAAGTTATCCAGCAGCTTGCGACGCCGCTCGGACACCGGAGCAGAGCCCTGCACAAGGTACCTCGCAACGCTCAGTCCAGGGACCATGCCAAATGTGGTTTGAGCATTTGAGCATTCATTTTGCGCCATATCTGAAACCAGCATAGATGCTTTGAGCGAACACTGTTTTCCCGTTGATTGTTTGCTGCCCTTGCCAAAAAAAATGTTTGCCAGTTCTGGGACAACTCAAGAGACGCCACTGGATCTGTATACACACACACAGCTGCAAAACAACGTGGGAGGTTACGCTGCAGGTCCTGTCTCGCTGTCCCAGAACTGGCCCTGTGATACCGTGGACCACAACACACACTGTCCATCCCAGGTGCGATTGACACACATATGAGTACACCCATGTTTTCCTGACACACTGTGTGCCCATAGTCCCTGTGAGAACCATGCACAGCTAATCGCACACCAAGGTCGACACTTGCTCCCCACAGCGGGCACTTACAACGCCAGTTACAGTGACGTTATCAAAAATTGTCCCAGAACTGGCAACCGCTTTTTTTCCTGGGGCCACACATGTTATCTGTTTGCGTCTCAGAAGGCAGGGCCATGGGCATAAACAGAGGTTCAGGAAACATCTTGTACATGGTACAGGAAATGACGCTCTGCGCTGCTGCAGAGCCGTCCACACATGGCCCACCTCAAATCCTAAGTAGCTGGTGGTGACCTGCACAAGACGAGACAAAGAGTACACATGTGCTCAACGGGCAGGTGTCACTGCTTCAGCAGCGATTGCAACATGAACGTCCAACTTAAACACGGCCTGCACTTCATTGCTGTTGTAAACCTGGCAGGGGATACAATGTATATCCAAAGGAATGATCAATATGTGCGCCCAAACCCAATGTGCTTCCAAAGAAGGGATCCATAGTGTCCACTGGTGTATACAAACAGATGGCCTGGGGTACTGGTTTCAAGGATTGGTCCAGTTCTGCTGCCCGGGTGTCACGCCCCTGAAATCGCTAGGCCTGCACTGGGCGGGCACCTTGCATGTCTCACACTCACTTGTGTGTCCGGCATCATCTTCTGCCTGCCGCTGCGCACCAGTAGGCGGTCGCCCACAAGCACTGTCGTGGTGTTGGGGATGCAGCTGTGGTTCAGAAGGGCGAACTCAGGCCACAAGCCTGCGCAGCACAGATAACATGTGACAAGTTACAAAAGACATGAAGGGGCTGAGCTGCATCAACCTAGCCAAGAAAAAGGCCTGCACACTATGGCACATGCCTAAGAAATCAAGGCCGACACGCACACTTGGCCTCCGATTTCTTTGCGAGTTGGCGGCAGTAGTGTGAGGCTGACATGTCTTGGCTCGTGACGCACAATCGTAGCTGGTGGCAGCAATGCGTGCCTGGTATGGCTCAGCTTGGCAGCCGCAATCTGCGCTGCCAGCCAGCGTTTTCTCACCTACGTACGAGTGTGACTGTTCCCCTCTTGTGGCCGCTGCACCCAGGTCCGCGTACTCCTGGCCCCAAAGGTTAAAGCGCAGGATATCATGCAGCTCATCAGCACCCATGGTGGCACTGCCTGCGGCAAGGAGCACACACACTGTGACAATAATAAGGTGCACAAGTGCTACCGTTATGCCAAACCAGGCTGACCAGTTGAATAACAGACCTCGTTACACAAGGCAAAGACTCATCTGTCTGGCTGAGTGAATGGTGCGATCAGCCACACCCAGAAGCTAGAATCACCGCACCACTGATTAATTGACAACAGCAATCCAATGTCTGGACATCCCAGCGCCTGGGCATTGTGTTCTGTCACGAGTAGTGTGTAGCAGTGCCGCACATGACAGACCTCGTACCTGCACTAGTGACGCGTCTAGAGGGCGTTTCTTGTAAAGAAATCGACACACAAAATCAATCAAATGCGAGGTTGTGGCGCATCCACTTGCCTGAAGGAAGCTCCTCAGCAGCAGCTGCTGGTGGTGCAGCAGCAGCGCCAAAGCCCTTGCCCTTCTTCTTAGCTGATGCTGTGGCCTGTGGTGCCGTGGGCGTGCCTGATACAAACTCTGATACATCCAGGGAGCGTAAGGAGGCTGGCTGGCCATTGAATAACAAGCGCATGCGCCTCCTGCATGGCAGTCATCGCGTACCACTCATGTTAGGCACCAGAAACCCTGCCTAGGTGCCAGAGAAGGCGGCCATGCATAATAAGTACAAGTGTGTGCATTTGATGACAAACACAGGTTTGCACACAAGTGTGTATAAGGCATTCCGCCTTGAATTGATGCCAATCGTTGAGAGGACAACCGAGAACACAGATCTCCTGTCAGGGCTGGTCTGCCCAAAAGCATGGTGTTGCGCATCATGTCCGCCCACCGCACCCACCGATCTTCCTCAGACAGTCTGCCCTCTTCCTGTAGCACCGGCATGAGATGTTCGATCTGAAGAGAGAGCCCTTCAGCCGCCCGCACGACGCAGCCAGCAGGGGCAGACACCAGCAAAAGCGTGCCATTGCCAACAGGATCTGTCAGGACGAGGCCACGCCCTTGGCCCTGGATATGGGTGAGCTTGACGGGACCAAACACCTGCTTTGGCAGGTATGATGCATCACTGTATAGCTTGTCATGGTCTATTTGGACATAAGGATTGACCTTGGTTGTGTGATTCTGGGCGATCTTGAGTTTGGCATGCACTTGCAGCCTGTGCCTGCCAAGGCATTGAGCAGCTTGCATCAGTGCACAGCAATCTGGCGGCTTCTTGAAATGCCCCTCTTCAACTTCTCGGTGTTATGAGTCTACTTGAGCCACAACCACTGTGTAGCCTGGGAACTTCTACGTAAGCCTGAAGCTGGACTGCCCAACTAACGACACTGGCTGGTTTCTGAAACGAAAAGTGCGGCCAGGTTTGACCAGGTCCGACACCGCCTCACAAATTGATATACTTCGACGTCGACATAAGGAATATATATCACAGCGTACCATTGAACGTGCGAAGATGGGGTGCGACAGCCCCCCAGTAGGCTGGCGGAGAGGCTGGACTATCACCGCCGTGTTTGCTCTGGCCTACTGCACAGCGCTGGTGTCAGCAACTCTGCTTACGTCTTCGGGCGAGGTAAGGAGTTCGCTGTGATTTTTACTCATGTATTTCCGGGGCGCGTTCTGCATGGGCTCAAAGTTGTGTCTCTTTGAAATTCATGCAGGCTGCTGGCCCTTTGGCATCCTTGAGCCTGCCCCCTCTGAAACACTTGATAAGGTGAGGTTGGCTGGGTGATGGCAGCAAGTGCCAAGGGCGTGGTAGTCCATGTATGTGTACGATTGGGGCACACGACTTGCATCACCGGACCTGTGGACTTCATGTTTCGCTTAGAGCACGCGTGAAGGCGCACAAATTGATTGCGGGGATGTAGCAGGCAGCTACTGAACTCTGATTACTAAAATTGTCCGCCCGTACCTTCTGCCCACTTGCTCTCAGAGACGTGAGCGCGTGGCTGGCCTCTTGGGCGCCTCTGAGCGGAATGCCCAAAGCTGAGCGACTTCATCTGTTGCTGGAGGAGAACCAATGGAAGAACGGGATGGTGATGTGGATGCTGCCCGAGCAGGCGCGCGAAGCGATGCCACACTTTGTCCAGACGTGGTTCCGGTGCATCGTGCTCTGCGCGGCTGTGTACTTCGCTGTGGGGGGAGTATGGTGTTATTACGCGTATCACTGCTTTGGAGACAAGCTATTCAAACCGGGAACAATTCCGGCTTTTGCAGATACATTGGAGCAGATCAAGGTGCGCAGCAGGCCGATTGTGACAATGGCATGGATCAGCTCACCAGGATTGCGGCATCAAGTCCTGGGTATGAAGGTGCACACCACAATCAGCACATCGGCGTCTTGAATGGTTTGAATGACGCCCAGCGCACTCATGCAGCGCAGCTCAGCAAACCAGACTCACTACCCATGCGCGATTTCTGTGACAAACAGCTGTAGCCATTAGTCGTGGTACACTTGTACACTTAGGGCCAATACCAAGGTGCCCTATGTGTGTACACGACAGGTGTCTTGCTTGGCCATCCCCCTCTATTCCTTGCTGCCAACCATCACGGAGGCCATTGCTGAGCGGGGATGGACCATGGCATACCCTCGCATAGACAACGTGGGCCTCCCTATGTACGCTCTGTACTTCACTCTTTACATGGCCAGTGTAGAGTTTGGCGTGTACTGGATGCACCGTGGCTTGCATGAGATCAAATGGGCATACAGGCAAGTGGCAAGACATGGCACATCCTGTTGCATAGTGCAGGTTAGCTGACGCAGTACCGGCGTTGCACGCGGTTCTCTTTCTTGTTTACTTGTCACATGTAGACAAAGACAAATATTTACTGTCAAAGTGATTGGTGCAGACTTAACCTTGTGCTAATGCACCAACTTGTCTGAAGAGCATCATCTTGCATCCTTGTCTGTTGTGCAGGATGCTCCACAACATCCACCACAAGTACAACAAGGAGCACACCCTCTCCCCCTTTGCGGGTCTGGCATTCCATCCTCTGGATGGCGTTCTACAAGCTGTGCCATACACATTGACCATGCTCTTCTGCCCCATGCACTTCCTGACACATGAAATCCTTCTGTTCGCCACGGGAGTTTGGACAGCCAATATTCATGACAACATTCATGGCAAGGTGAGACACGAACAGCTTCTGCAACGTCTTGGAGCTAGCTTCTTGCAAGCCTCACCAGGTTGCTTCACTCATGACAGGACACAGTGATGCCAGGGTGTTTTCGCCAGTGCATGTGTGTTGGCCACCCCGCCAGCTCAAGATTCAGACGGATGCAAGTCCTCCTGCGAAGATTTCATCCGTCCGCTGTACATGTGGTGACATCTGCAGGTGTGGCCAGTTATGGGTGCTGGCTACCATACAATCCATCACACAGACTACAAGCACAACTATGGCCATTACTTTGTGTTCATGGACCAACTGTTTGGCACAATGCTGACTCCAGAGGAGGAGGAGCATCAGCTACAGCAGAAGGCAGTCAAGACAGCCCAACCAGTTGAGGAAGCACAGGCAGCACAACCCGCAGTGAGCAAGGCAGATGCCACAGCTGTGGTGTCATCTGGCTATGCCACACGCAGCAGTACCAGGAATCGCAAGGCGCAGTAGTGAACATGACATCACAAATCAGACTTATGAACACCTTTGCCGCTCAGCTATAGTCTGTGCAGAATTCAAGATACTGAAGTTCTTTGATATGTCGCCGGACCTGTTTGCTGGTTGGGGGGTGTATGTGTGTGTTTCCGAATCAGTATGGGTTTGTCAGCTGCTGCTCTAGCAGAGGCAGTGACTGGTGCGGGTTGTTAGCAGGGACTGCAGTGGGCAGACTTGTGTCGCATACCTTGTGGGTAAACTCAGGACAATCAGAGCAGTAGAAGCCTGCAGCAGCCCCTTTTGAGTGAATTCGTGAAAGGAGAGATCGACTGAGAAAGGGAGGGCGTGCGCAGCGACCTGTCATGAACAACTGTCTCATTTCATCCAATCAGTGTGACTGGCCTGTGCCGGATTTGAGTGCTTTGGTGACCCCTTCCTAAATGATTGTTGCACAAGCACAAAAGAACGATTTCAGCAACTACCGCCAGCGGCAGGCAAGATTGCCGCACTTGGACTTTACGTGGTGTGATTCTGTGTGCGTGATGTGATTCTGGTGTCTAGCAATCCTTGTGTGGGTTAGTGCGGTTTTGTGTAATGGTGGAATTGCCCTGATGACAAGATTGGCACTAGAAAGCGCTAGTGGATTGATTGTAATGTACAAGCCGATTGGAATATTTCGGTCAGGTGTGCAGATGACAGTTCGTGTCACCCTTATGTCTCCCATGTCATACACTCATGTCTGGCGCCGCCAAGCACACTACTTGGAATCTAGTACTTGTCTCTCACGCATTCGTCACCCATGCGCGCAACACAAGCTCCTCGATTGCAGAATAAGAACTGGTGTTACAGTGGCAAGAAAAAACAGGGTCCAAACGGAGACGCACAACTCGCGTTTCCCTATGCCTCTACTCTTGCAATACAAAAATAAAACTGTATATGTCTTTTGACACCACAGTCTGGGAACCAACCTAGGAAATAGTGATCTGAGCGGCTGATTCTATTGGTACCTGACGGCACATTCAGATCAATCTGATAAATTGACACACGTAATCTATGGGTCTGGGGCACTCCAAATATGGTTACAAAATTCTGTTCTCGTCAATGACGGCGTCACAGCTGCTGGGCAAAGTAGGGGGGTAAAAAGGCCAAAAATGAGACAAAATGTCGTCCAGACCTGCCATCCTGCGGATATTCGTGACACAGCACACATCCACGAACGCGCCTTGATGTCGCGCACCTACTGGACAAGCCCCGATGCATTTTGACTTGATGCGTGGCAAGAAACGGCCGAAAACGCCAAAAGCCCGGCGCCTGCGATATCTACGGTACGGCACATCCAACCTTCGAATGTGTAATGATGATGGTGGTCCTTGCGTCCCAAACAATCACTTGGTGCATCAGAAATTCTGTTCC
>QAXH01001392.1:0-33010 GCA_004335635.1 Chloromonas sp. AAM2 | reverse complement strand
CACTACTGGTGCCCATCCACAAGAAAGGCAGCAAAGTCGTGTCGGACAACTACAGAGGCGTTAAACTGTTAGAGGTTTGCGGCAAGGTCTACATCATGATTATCCACAGCCGCACCCATCAGCACTGTGCAACCAACTGTTGGACTGCCAGCATGGATTTCGTCCCAACAGTGGTAGCACGTGAGCGGTCAAAGAAGTTGGCCGGGCTTGCCACATGTCACAGTCTCAGCCTGCTTACCTCTAGCCTATGAATCTGCAAGTAGAGGTCACCAGCACTTCGGGCTGATGCACCATTGCACGTAAGCCTGCGCAGGTGCTGGCCTTGGGTGCTGCTGGTGCTGGCCGCCCATCGGCCCCGTCTTACATCGGAGCATCATGCCGGCTGAAGATCGACTTGCACTTCAATCATCAGTCAGGCCGATTGATTCAGTACTTGTTCAAAGCCAGAACGTGTGTACTGACTGTTCCTCAGCATTGCAAGCCTCTGATAGAGCTGGGCACATCACATCACATGCTGGGCACCCTTGCGACATCAGCGTAGTGGCAAGCCAGCACTTGTACGCCCTTAATATCCTCCATTCATCATCCGCCCATCAGCATGCAGGCCAGCCAGCACTGGTACGAGCTTTGTATCCCATGAGCAAAGCTTGAGTATCAGCTAGTCAATATAAAACGCATTGTCTGTTCATCATCACATCAGATCAGGTTGGATTGCGCAGTGGATCAGAATGCTGCTTAGGACATTCAGAACTTACCTCACTCGACTGTTGTGATGATCTGCATGAAGTTCTGAAGATCAACTGTACGACATCACAGGTTGTGCACATGCCACTCACTCCTGAGAGGCCAGTTCCCATCGTGAAAGCACACACGCCAAATACTCATGGCTTGCAAGTGCCACTGTTGGTCTGGACTGGAAGCCAACAGGCATGTAGACACTGTCAGCGCACTGACCAACGGCGACGCCAGGCTGCTGCTGTTTCACCACCTCCTACGTAAATGGTTGCCAAAGATCTCAAGCACAACCTTTAGAAACACGTTACAGAACGCATACAATCGTCATATCTGATCTATGCTGCTTACAAGGAGGGAGTGCACACCAGGAAGCACGTCCAACGCAAACATCACCTGATTGCGCAAATTCAAACAATTCTCCTAGTAAAGGGGAATCTGACCGTGTCAGCAAGGGGTGGTGAAGCCCTTGTGGCCATCCCACAAAACGCCTTCAGGTGTTGACTGGACGCATTGAGAGCATCATGATGGCCAGGTGACGCAACCTTAAACGAAGACTTACTGGTAGTCTCAGCCTCACATCCATCTGCTAGATCCAAAGCCAAAACCTGGCACCTTCAATCACTGGTACTCCTGACAATTGGCACCGCAATGTTTTTGAAACTCTTGATCACTGTTGTTCCCGGCATTCTCAATCACAGGCAATCCTCATATCCACAATCACCACCTGATGATTGTCAACCTGTTGTTTCCTGCAAGTCTGAACAGCGACGAGCTTGTGCACCGCAACAAATGAAATGATTCAGTCCAATGCCACACGACCTTTTGTATGCCCATGATGGCATGTCTCAACCATCAAAAGATCACGCAAGATTGTACCCATGCACACGTCCAGCCCGCATGGTTTGACGCACTTCAGAAGCAACAATCACATGAAATTACTCGACCTCGGTCAGAAATGCCTCAGCTTGATAAGTATTGGTTTGTTGTAACTCGACAGCCTAATTGGGAAACAGGGGCTGTCACAAGCCTTGCCTTGCATAGGAAGGTGAAAGCATACTGCAAAGGTGACTTGTTCACGGCTCTGATAAATCGACAGTCACAGCAAGTCAAGCTATGTTGGACGGAACAGTCTCCCCAGTCTCCCCAACAAAGGCATCAGCAGGAGCTGTCACGCGCTGTGGCCAGTTACGCCATGACATTCACCACCCGACTGGCGAGCTGTACAGCACTTGAAGGCAGCAGCGCACGTGTCCCGGTTACTGGGCAGACCAGCTCAAGCGAGGGCAGCCAAAGCGAGGTGGCGAGTGCTGCCCGCCTCCTGACCCGCGGCCACCCACACACAGCCCGCCCAGCTAAGTGGTAGCAGGCGTGTGTGGATGGCCGCCAGGCCAGGAATCACTGTACTGTGATGACGTGTGGCAAGCGCAATGACGCTCCGCCCCAGCAGCCACCCACACACAGCCCACCCAACTAAGTGGTAGTGGGTTGTGAGTGGGATGGCCGCCAGGACGGAAGGACCTTGCCCTTGACCACTGGCCAGCAGGCAGCACTGCCACCCGCTCTGTGGCTGCCCGCTCAGCTAGCCTGCTCAGGCCATGGTGCCTGCAGCGACAAAAGAATGGAAAGCACATGCATTCAGTTGTTGGTGTCTGGATGGGCTAGTGGGTTATATTTCACAGCAGCTACACATGCACCCAAGATGCCAGACCAACACATTGGCAGTCGTCTGTTCACATGGGCAAGCACTAGATGTGAACCATGCTGCCACAAGTAACCATGGCAGGCGCTTGCCCATCTACTGCAACACATGGTGCTTGCGTGCTGCCTTACCACACTGGCGTGTGTTGCCAATCTCAGGTTGTGAGTTGTGGCATGGTCTTACCTGTCTGTCTCCAAGAGCCTGCAGCAGGTCGACCAAGCCACTTGCACATGCACCCTCGTAGCCAAGCACAGGCAGACTTGTGCAAACGTGGCTCTGCAAGGACAGCAATACATAAATTTTTTAAATCTTAGCTGTTAATTCAAAGCACAGCTGTCGAGCACCTGAGACCGTGGTGCAGACAGTTTGAGGCAACAAGCAATAAGCAGCGAGCGATTGTCCTTGACCACCATCCAGGATGTGAGCTGAGTCCTTGTTTTGGATGTCATTTCTACTGCTTCACAGCTCGGTGCCCCCTGCCAAACAAGGTCTAGCAACCCTCCACAACACAGAGTAGTTGTATGTGCAGTTGGCTCACCTGGGTTCGCAACTCCTGCTCGTGCCAGGGGTGTGCTGCCCGCTTCTCCTGCTTGTGTGCGGCTGTAACTTGAACACCTTACTCAGGAAACTGCAGGCAACAAAGCGACCAGGAAATGTCATTCTACTGCCTCACAGCTTGGTGCCCTCGACCAACAAGGTCTAGCAGCCCATAACTAGTGAATCTTCCTAAAGTACAGCACAAAGCATTCATCATCATTCATCATTCATCATTACAAGCCACAGTATTCCAGCAGCCACAACTAATCCAACGCCCGATCATGAGCCACTCACCGTTTCCTCCTCTGCCTCAAGCCAACCAGCCATTCATTTGCTGATGTGCCGTGGCCCGTCGGCCGGGCTGTGAGCTCGTCGCTGTTCTTCCCCGGCTGCTCCCCGCTGTTGCGTCCCGCTCACTTATTACAACTCTTCAGTCTGTGCAACTATCCAGGCCGCCCCTGCCTCGCGGCCTGGTGTCTGCTCCATCCCCGAACTACGAGCAGCCCACGTCGAATCATTTCTGCGATTATGTTTGTTTTTCTAACCGACCGCCTAATCCGAGAGGCAGCCCAAGCCAAACGCAGCCCCGGAGCCTGAGTGTTCGCTGTCTGAATCGCCGCCCGCTTGACTGCCAGGCCATGAGGCCGGCTGCTGTGCCTCCTCCACCAGCATGGGGATGGTCTCTGGTGGTCCAAATGGGCCGTTTGCAGAGGCAACGATTGGCAGCTCAGCCTGCTGCAGCAACAGGCAAGAGAACATACAGAATGGTACAAGCACAAGTTGTCAAGAGCCAATGTTTAAATACAGCCCTGTAACAAGCGCAAATCATCCTGGTGCATATGCCGCCGGTAAGCGTACTTATATGCTATTCTTTCAGTCGAGTATGACAACTTCGGACCCTAGCGACGATGGCTAGCTGCAACCCGAACATTGCCAGCCACGCCGTACGTTTCATTCGCCGCTGATCCTAACTTCATCCATACCTGCAGGCCCGCAAGCTCCTGATGCGTCATGTCGAGCTGACAGTAAGTCGCGTCCAGGCACATCTCTGTCATCCAGGCTTGAGCGCGGCTCACAGCGGCCTTCTGGCGCTTCGCGTCGACATCCTTCTGTGCAATAGGTAGACACAGGGGCTGATGTTGTTACTGTAATCTCACTGTAGCAGCAAGCGTCGGTGGCTCCTAAAGCCGTATTGACCGACAAGGTTTGCCGCTGACCATATGGTATCCTGCCTAACAAGTGGTCGGCAGATCCCAGTCAACTCCGATGCCATGATGTAAACTCCTGCTTGCGTACGCTGCCCGCATCGCCTCATGCTGCCCTGCATTGCTCACCTGTTCCTCTGAAAGGCGCATCAGGAACTTGACATGGCGCTGACATGCCTCATCCCTCAGCAAGGCATGTTCATCGGCTCGCGCCAGCCGCTCCATGGCGCTGTCGCACTGCGCCTTGACGGTGGCAAGCTGGGCCTTGGTCGCCTTCAGCTCCGCCGTCGTGACAGATTTGTCAACCTACGAACAGCAAAGGAAGAACGACCGCTTGGATACCGTCCGAACCGTACCGGCTTGCTGAACCAAAGACGGGCAACCGTACGTGCCCCGCAACATGTGCAAACAGATGAACCGAATATATGTCAACACGAATGCAATGCAGCACTTCCTGACGTGTGTGATGGAGCAGAGCCTTGGGTATGCGACGAGTGCCACACACAACACACATTGCCATGCTGTTGACAATGCATGAGTCGCTTTCTAGCCATGCACAGCCACATCACAGCTCCATGCCTTTCCTGACTCAGGATGTCTGTCTAAAGCAAGACTGTCAATACCGGCTCAACACTACAACCCCTGCCCACACATTCCTTTGCATGCCCCCTCCCTTGCCGCCCACCACACCACCTCACCTCCAGGGCCCTCAGCCGCCTGTTCAGCTGCTTGACCGCCTCCGCCCGGCTGTCCGCTGCTCGGGCTTGCATGATGGCAGAGTCAAGCTTCCACTGTGCGTCCTTCAGCTCGGACTCAAGGGACATCACCTTCTGTTTGAGGTCGGACGCCTGCAAACGTTCCACAACCAGCAGGATGCTTGTTCGTGCATGCTAACGTTGTATGACGGCTGGACAAACGTGCAACTTTTACCAGAAACAGATTGCATGCGAAGCAATGCTTTGCCCCCATGTCTCTCTGAGCTTCAACACGCCCCAAGATGCTGTTAACTCTCGCGGCCAATCACAAAGGCACAGTTATCCAGTGAGAGTTCTGCTGCCTTGCTCCCTCGGCCACTCACCGCCTCCTTGGCCTTGCGCTGGTCCGTCTCCCAGTCCCTCTTCTCGCGCGTCAGTACATCTCCGGCCGCCCGAAGTTGCTGCTCCAGCCCTTGGACTTGGCGGCGCAGCCCCTCAGACTGCTTGTTGGCCGCCTGCGCCTCCGTGCGCGCTGCATCGCGCTGTTTGGTGGCAGTCTGCGTCTGGCTACGCGCTGCATCCCGCTGCCTGTGAGCCGTCTCAAGATCGCTCTCGGCATCACTCAGCCGCTTGGCGAGCGCCTCCTTACGCCTTGTGACGGCGTACGTCTGTTCGCGCGCTGCCTCCACCTCCTTCGCAGCCTTGGCCAGTCGCTCCTTCAGCGTTGCCACCTGCAAACACCCAGTACCGCTTGACAAACAGTGTGCGACGGCACACGTCATCAAACAGAACATGTTCCCGCAGTTCAGTCGGGCGGCGGGACACCACATACTCGTTCTACTGGACCCTATGATGTCATGTCTGGGTGTGGTGCCAAAGCGAAAAGTGGGGTAACCTGTCTAGACGCTGCATAAAGCCTCCCACGCACGTGACGGCACTGTACAACAAGCAAGCGGCGGCAACAGAGTCCTACACCACTCCGCCTTGATGTGTTTGTGACACTCACCGACTGTGCAGTCGGCCTGGTCTTTTCCCGCAGCTGCTGTTCCACCAGGCGGGTCTTGTGCACCGCTTCATTCTGCTGCTGTGGAACGGAGGGACTCCCAGCCCGGGCATTGTCGCGCTCGTCAGCGGCCGATGCGACATTAGCCAGGGCGTCCAGCTGCAGGAAACAGGGTATTGCAGGCTGAGCAACACCAACCAGGTGCTGTCTTGACGTAGACAAGGACAACAACACACAGAGTAGTCACAATGAAGCACATGCCCGCAGAGCAAGCCTGTGTCCGGTGCACCCGGATGCCAGCTGATGTTCCGTCCCATGTTCTCATGGTTGCCAACGTTCACTGCTCATGCGTGAGCGGTGCCGATGTTCCGTCCCCATGTTTATGATTGTCCCAACCCTCATTACTCATGTGCAGGCTAACACTGTTCTGCATGGCCGTGTCCTGTTCAGCACTCCTGGTACGTGACCTTCGTCAGCTTGGTGCATGTGACAGGTTGCCAGGATTCTCTGTTATCTCTGACCTACGTCCTACCTTGCGCATCCTTGTCTGTAGTTCAATGGCGGTGTTGGTGCACAGGTGCTCTCTGTCCGCCAGCAGCGCCGCCAGCCGTGTGCGCACAGCCAGCACCTGTGCACATGGAGAGGGTGGGCACTGTTGGGCAATCCATAGAGCAGCATGAGAACCGCGCTCCCTTGTGAACAACTGACGCTATTATACACAGCATGGGGCCCACACTCTCTTGTCATGGGTGGGGAGAAACACCGACAGGCAAAACCAACTCTGGAATTGCTTTCTCTCGTTGGCAAAGTGTGTATGCGAGCGCATGCATGGACGGAGACATGGCAGACGTACATCAAGAATGCTGACATGTACATGGACTTGACATGCACGACGCAAGGGGCAAGTCTGCATGCTGTGCTGGCTGGGAGCATCGGAGGACCCAAACATGCAAGCAAAGTGAAAATTACTTTCAGTTCGTATCAAGAGGTGGTAGCCAGCGGGCATGCAAAGGACAAGCCTCACCTGCTCGGGTTTGCCCAGCCAGCTGAACACATCGTATATGAATGTGTCTGTCTCCTCAAGGGCTTCCTTCTGCGTGCGCTGCGCCACCATTCTCGCTTCCGTCTCTATGCTCTGCGCAGCATGCAAAGAGGGTAAGCGTGAGGCGCCCACGACGCTTTGCAAAACGTGATGTCATGTTGTTTGCAGCAATGCCCGTGCAGTGCTTCCTCCTCATGAGCGGATAAGGAGGCGTTGACTGGGGGAGTGACGGTAAAGTGATGGATGCAAGCCTTGCGCGCCAGAATAATGTCTTGACAAGGTTGTCACTGCATGGTTTTCTGGGTGCAGTTGCGCTCCGGCCCGCGCAACAGAAAGGGGATTGCACGGTATCCAAGAATCGAAGTCAGCTGTCCAACAATTGAGTCAGGCGTGAGATGCAGGCGTGCACCCGCTGACTTTGATGGTGCACAGTATCGCCATGCATGGCCAAATGGCAGTACAGGCAGTGGCCCCTTGTGGAAGAGTCCGTGACAGCTGCTTGAATGGCGCATGGGTTGGCAACCAATCCCCTCAGCCGTATACTTGCCGCGAATTTCATGGCAATCAGCTCATTGCTCGTCACAGCGCCCTTGTTGCAGGCCGCCTCTCCACTGCCAACCTGCAGGCAGGCAAGCACGGGCAACATGTCAGCACGGGCAAGACCAGGCACCGGCGCCCGGCCATTCTCTTTGCAAGGCATACATATTTCTGGGCAACAATGGGCGGCTCGGCGCGCGCTGCTCACCAGAAAATGTTTGGGTTGGGGGTCAACCTCCTCGTCCATGGTCATCCGCGCCACTCGCTTGTTAAGATCCATCAGCTCGGATTTCTGATCTCTGTGGTGCTGCTTGCTGGCTTCAAGTATTGGGCACAGCCAGTCTCCATCTGTCCGCCTTCATAGGATCAATTCCAACGTTTCCAACGGCCACCCCTGTGACCTCGCTTTTTGTCTCTTTTTGCAGGAGGAGAGAGTATGTGCCTCCGAGTGCTGGATCTGTCCGTATAAACTTAAACTTCTAACCTCGGGACAAGGGCGGGCATCTTGATTCTAACGCGTTTCGCATTTTTGACACAACACATGTTGGCCTCCTCAGACAGCAGTGCTTTGACCTGGACGGCAACCAAGACGTGCTAATTCATCAAGACAGTAGGCTTTGGATCAGACAGTTGGTTGAGGAGCTGCTTCGAGACAGGCATTCAAGCCCTTCAGCTTCGCATGGCCCCCTAGGGTTCCAGGGCAGTAGCAAAATTTACCACTGGAAGCAAAAACAGTGTCCCAAAAACATTGTCCCAGAACTGACAAACTTTCTTCTTTTGGCAGCACATGGCACTGGTCCAAGCCAAGAACAGTGGGTGCAGGAACCTGTCGGTGCCAAGCCAAGCCCATGTGCATATCGTGTGTGGGCAGGGGCAGCTTACGTGATGGGCTCGGTATAGGATGTGTGAGACTTCGCATGTCGCGCAGGGCTACAGTGCCACTCCTGGGAAAGCGTTGGATGGTTAGCATCCAGCCCAAACCAACAGTGGCACCTGCTAGCCACCTGCGCTCTTGGCGTGCGAGCATTCACGTGCGTGCGTGCATGCAAGAGTACGTGTGAAGTGGTAGACGAGATGGAACTGGGGTGTGTATATATATATATATGTATTTACACCAGGGAAGCCGTCAGAGGACACGGAACGGGATGGGCACCGCCCTGGCCTACCCTGAGCAAGAAAGCAAAACGGGGTGTGTCACTGTGGCTGACTGGCCTTGTCTGAATCACTGTCATGCATAGCCGTGTTGAGGTTCGCGAAGAGCGCATGGCTAGCAGGTGCTACTGTTTGGGCTGGATGCTAACAGGCATGTGGGCACGGGGAGCGCACTGACGAAGGCTGACGTCAAGCAGCTGCTGTTCCAGCCCACGACCAAACGAGCCGCCAGAGACTGGAAGCATAACCTGACCTGGGATGTGGCAGAACGCTTACTATCCTGATCCCTGCTGCTTACAGAATGCGATGCATCAATTGCTCATGACTATATCTTCTGTCCGACTTTTGAAGCCACATCCATGCCCCCAGAATCATTGGTACTCGGGTCGTGCAGTCAGGTGGCATGCTGGCAAGGGTGATGCTGGGAACACTGTCACCTCTCAGCGAAAGGAAGCCATGAGGCAAGTGGTAGACCATATCAGGCGGGCTGGGCGATAGGTCACATGGAGCACTTAGTCACGTCACTGACTGATCAGACGTCGCTACTGGCGGCATCGGTGAAGGTTGCACACATCCGAAAGCTCTGGGTCACCGCCAACCAGCAACACTCGGGGTTGAGACCCCAGGATGTTTCGGACTCGCAACCCTAGCCCTAACCCTAGATCTAGCCCCTCCCTTTCCTCCTTGGTGTTTGATCCCAGTCCCCATGGCTACGTTCAGCACTGACATGTTGCATAGCCGCTTTGCCAAGGGGCTCTTGGCAAGAGGAGAGATCGCACACGTAACCGAATTGACAAACCGACGAAAGCCAAGCCGACGAGGTGAAACCACGCTTTACCATCAGCATACGTGTTTTATACCAAGGTGCAATCAGTAGATTAAGATGCACCGTAGTCGCCTGCACTTTTGAAAGCGAAGCCAGCTGTAGCTGTTGGCACTCGCAAAATCAAATCGGCCAACACTCACCAAGCCATGGACTTCAGCCTACCTCAAATCTAGGCCACCAGCATGGCTTGTGTGCTGGACATACAGCCAAACAAGAGCTTCAGTCAAGGGCAAGCTAAGATGGCGGCATTGGTGGGTGACTGGCTGACCTTGCCATGCCGTGGCTCGCTTGTAAGGCACCTCTGCAGCTTGTTGGGCATACACAGAGAATGATCAACATGCATGGATTCCATGGCGCCTCAGCATGTGGCTCCCCTGCTCACCAAGCCCAGATACCTCCATGCCGCATGTCCTTCGCATGTCTTCACATGTCTTTCGCATGTCAACACCCCTTGACAGTTCGTGCGCACGGGAACAGGACAGGCTGCGTCAGGGGCATGTAGAGTACCGCCTGACATGGCATTGCATGCAGCAGGTCACCACTTCTCTCAAGCTGTTTGAGAACCATGCATGCAAAGCATGCGAATCCACGTAGCACACAGCGCACCTTCTTGCACTGCTATTCTACATCCTTGAACTAAACAAGGGCTTACGTTCTGCAACGCACTCAACTGCCATGCAGGGTGGCGACAGTCAGGCCACTCAGGCCCAGAACCTTGCCTACGCCTTGCATGAGAAGCTGGCGTTCTCCTCCCTTGTTGACCCAGCGAGCCCCAGGGCAGATGAAGACACGGACGAGGGTGACAGCATCAGCTTCTGTGGAGGTTCTCGCCGCAGCACCATGAGCAGTAGCACAGGCGGCCAGGGCTCTGCCCAGACTGGGGGAGGGTCAACCAGGCGCAGCACCGCGCAGTCCATCACACTTCAGCCGCCCAAGGGCCCAACATTGGACATCACATTCCAAGCACCAGAGGCCAAGGTGATCATGCAAGTCTGCTCACGTGCACGGGAAGATTACAGAAGCTGGTCGGGCCTGCATAGGGCAATATTATCAATCTAAGCCGCTGCAACCCAGGGTCCATGGTTGACAATTGTATTCATGTATGAGACAGGCAACATCAAAGAGGGGAGGGACTCCAGCCCGTCCAACAAGCCTGGCAGGGTGCAGCACATTATCACCACATGGATGCACACCTGCACCTTTCATCACAGAATCAAGGATAAGGATATCAAGGATGAGGATAGGACAAACCAATCGCCTGCTGTGTTCATCTCTGCATGGTGGAGGCAAATGACCCATTCCAGATGCTAAGCAGCCTTAGTGACGCCGCAACTGCCATGTACTGGTGCTGAGAATGTGACGTTGATTAACAAACACTCAAGCAACCCCCCTTTTCCTCTCCCACCCACCCACTCACACACATGTCTCAACGCACACGCACACACACACACACATGCACGCACACATGCACGCACACACAGGACACGTGGGCGGCCCTGCCCGAGCTCCACCGGGCGCGGGAGGCACTCAGCGGTCTGCTGCTGACGCGCCTGAGGGATTTTCAGCTGCTGACTGGCTGGCCGCTGCAGGGCCGCAGGAGGACCCCCGCACAGCTGGCCAGGCTGCTAGACCAGGGTGTGTACAGGAAGGGGATTGAGAAGTGGGGACGTGGGTTGGTTTAACCACGCTGTGAGCAAGGCGGTGCACGCACGTCTCAGGTAGTAGTAGTCCCTAGTAGTGTAGTCTCAACTGGGCTTACAATGCAAAACCTCTCAAACGTTAGTCTCAAACGTGTGTGGGTTTACATTGAGATCGCTTTTTCATAGTACGGAACAAGGACAAGGCAGGTGGATGGCTGCTGGGCCATGGTTGTCAGAGGACAGGGAACGTGGATTGTCTGCAGTGTGATGCCTGCGTGCCGTGGGAACAGCGTGCATGCAAGCCTCAGGAACATGCAGGCTTACAATTCATCGGGATGTTCAAGCAGGGTTTGCAAATAGCTGTGCTACGTGCTGCGTACATTCGTCAACCTACAAAAGACAGACTGCAATTGAACACTGTGCATGTGTGTTCCTTCAGCCGAGGAGGAGGGCAGTGGCGGCGCCCCCTGGCAGGCGCTGGGCATGCACGCCTCGCCCTTCCTGGCGCTGCCGGCGCTGCCCGAGCTGGTCCGGGCCGACCTGTGGGGCCCGCTGGACATACTGCTGGCGCTGGCAGGGCACATCTCACACGTGAGGGGGAAGGGCAAGGCAAGGGAGGGCAAGGCCGGCGGAGCATTGGTTGCCGGGGGTTGCGGTCATGTTTGCAGTACCAGGCGGTGAGCGGCCAGTTGAAGGTCGTCGCCCAGCATGCACTTGAGGGAGCCAGCCCGTTGAAGGCTCGAGGCCAGGCACAGTGCATCCTACAACGCACCCTACTGCTTCGCTACTGGTCAGGTCCAAATGCACGCTTGACGGGTCGTTACCTGCCCAGGTCCCTCAGCCAAGCCAGTGGCCTTGCCAGAGAGGTGCCCAGCCACCGCCAGCGACGCTGTATGGGAGCAATGCCTCATGAAAACATCTGTCAAATCCTTTTGACTGCTTGAATCCACCCTGTTCGATCACCCATTCGGTTTCACGTATATTGAGCGCCCTCAGGATTCACATATGTGTCATGTGCTGCAGGAGGCTGCCAACTCAGGCGCTGTCCAGTCCCAAGCCCAGCTGCAGTCCACCCCTCCTCCCCCAGCCAACCTTTTCATGCTCCAGGCGCCCCTCCGGCCGCCCACCCCCTCGGACACACCGGTGCTAATACCCAACGTAGCGGTGCCCTCTGCCTGTCAGGCAACAGGAGAAGCATGTACTGCTAAGGGCAGTGCGGCCAAGCCTGGGGTCAACCCCTTCGATTTCCCATCTTTGCTAACCAACCAGGTGGGCTTGTTAGCCAGGTGCCATCGCCGATCAATCTCAAGATATTGACATTGACATGCATGTAGCGCACTAGGTAGTCATCGACATGCCTATGTGTGATTGGTGGTGTGATGCCAGTGATGGGTAGGCTGCGGTATTGGTGGGGCCAGCTACTACTTGCTCCTCCCGATGTGCATGTGTCAATTCACACTTGGAGATGGCCACAGTTGTATTGCAAAGATACGACAAACAAGCAGGGGATAGCATCAGAGGATAGCAACAAACAGGGGATTTGAGCTTTCTGCAGCAAGCTCCTGTTTGGAATGTCACACCTTCCAGTACCTTCAGTCTGCCATCTCAGGGCAGTGGACTTCACACAGGAGGGTCATCAGCGCAGATGGCACCCTCACACGTGCATAGCGGTGATGCGCCCATGACCACAGTTTCACCAAACACCCATACACCTGCCTCACCACTCACCAACACACACACATGACATGCACATGACATACACATGCACATGCAGGGTGGCGCCTCTGCATCAGGGTACGGCGCCTCAGGCAGCAGTCTGCCGCGCAGCCTGGGCCCCATAGCGTGGCTGCCGGCACTGCAGCACGTGCAGCCCGCTGGGCTGGATTGGCTCAGAGCGTTTCTAACGGACCTCAGGCCACAGCAGCGGCACGTGAGAACGCAGGGGAAAGAATTCAGGGACTGTGGCGGGAAACCAGCATGGCATTGCAGCCACTGGTGCCACCATGGCTGGGATTGAAAGCGTGTGACATCATGCGTCAGTCCTTTTCGTCGTTTTTGTATTTCCATGGCTGTTATGTCAATCATCATCGTCGTCTACTTATCCTTCATCATGGTTACTGTTTGCTGTTTCAGGTTGTTCTGCTGTTGATGTTGTTGTGGTTGCTGTTGCTGTGTCAGGTGGGTGTTGATGACCGGCTTCACCCGTGGTTTCGTGAGGTCAAGGTCCAGGCGGCGAGGGCACTGGTCGCTGAGGGCTCAATACCGCTGTGCAGGGGGTGAGGCAGACACAAGGGGGGGGGAGAGGAGGACAGCACATATGTAGGGTTGTGCCAGGGCGCATCATCATCGAAACATGATATGTATCCATACGCACCACACAGTGCTACGATACGCTGTGGCATAACCCTACACCTAAGGGATGACAGGAGTCATGCCATTCAGTTCTCAGCCAATGACCAACATCGAGTTCAAGATGCAGTGGACTGGCAGGAGGGAGGATGCCATGCACAGCAAGGGTAGGATAGAAGCACTGGTGGCAACAGGAGGCCATGCTGCTATGTCTTCCACACTTCTGTCAATAACCAAGCATGATGCAGATCACACGCAGGGGTGTGCCAAGGGGTTCATGTGATGTGGTCACGCCATGCGACAGCGGGGGTGCACATATCCCTGCACCCATTGTCACTGTCGTTGTTACTAAGACAAGCAGTTGTGCCACTTGCGCTATGGCACAGGTTTGCCAAGTACGGCGTGCCGCACGGCTGCCGGTCGGGCATATGGGAGGTGGCCATGGGCCTCACGCCCGGGGAGGTGCAGCAGGTCAGGACACCAGGGTGCACATAGTGGGTGCGAGGGCAGCCATGACTATGGCGGTGTCTAAACGGTTGACGAATACATTGCTGCCAAAGTCAACAAGTTCTACACATGTGCGGCGAACCACGCTCGGTTCAATAGATGTGTTTAGTAAGTGTATAGCAGTAAACTGAACCGAGCTGCAAATCAGCTTGCACACCGCCTTGCCCTGTCCTGCACGGGTCAGGATTGCATTACGGTGGTGGTGATGGTGGTGGTGATGATGATGATGATGCCAACCACCCACCTGGGCCTTTGGTGGTGTAAGACTGGTCGCGTGTGTGTCTGCTATGTTGGCATGCAAAGGCCGCTCTGTGTGCCAAGCCATGCAACGTATTAACACCTTGCGGCACGACCCAGGCCCCCGTGGCCCCTGCTGCTCCGGACACACTGTAGGGCAACCCCATTGCAGCATGTACATCGCCTTGCCTATATCAACAATGTGTAGAGAGTCGAACACTGAGGCCTAGAGCGGGCCGTAGTGCTCTGTGCCTGTATCTGGCAACCGTGTGAGTGGGTCTATGGTGTGATTGATGTTGCTTCTGTTCAGGCTGAGGTAGTTGAGTTTGAGTCGCTCATCCACGAGGCATGCTGCCAGCCGCTGCTGGCGGACGTGTGGGCCCATGCAGACGCGCTGCTGGTCAGGGACAGCGAACAGTACTTCCTGTTCGAGGAAACACTAAGGTGAGACTACTGGAGCCAAGCAGGGTGCTTCTTAACGCCTCTTGGATATCATCAGACGTAGTTCTGCGGCTTGCAGTGCTGCAGACCAAACAGACTAGGTGTTCAGCCTAAATCGCCTCCGTCAAGGAAATCTAATCTTCCTCTTGGGTAGATGGTGAGGGACTGGTGCTGGGAGCGTAGGGCGAGGCATGCGGCTACAGCAGGCACTGGCAAGTGCGGCACCTGCAGCGTGTGCGCCAACAGTCAGTGATGGCAATTGACGGTTTGACGTGGTAACCGTGAAACTTTGAATCGACTGAAAACTGACCTCAAAACGGGACATGCACGTACCTTGTAGGGCGGTGCAGCTGGCGTTTCTTCGTGACACCCGCATCCCCTCCCGCTGCAGCACCCGGCCACTGCCTTGTGTACACATACAGATGCAACAGACACAACCACAGCAGCAGGAACAACAGCAGCAGCAGCAGCAGCAGCAGCAGGGTGCTGGCACGGCTGCATCAGTCAAGGCCGCAGGTGCCGGCAGTGGCCCTGGCTGCGTGTTCCCTCCCTGCGGTGTGCTGCTGCCCCAGGGCAGTGTGATGCTGGCGGGCCCGCTGTGCTTCATGTACGAGGAGCCCGCGGCCGTGTACCGCATGCATAGAGCGCTGTACTGCAGGTACGGTTGCTGGTGTTGTTGTACTACATTTAGGGCAGATAGGACTGCCGGGGAAAGCCTTGGACCACCGAATGAGCAATTGCAAACAAGTTGCCCTTGCTTTGTTGCCATGTATTCTGTCATCTGTATGGGCACGCCACCCCCGGCTGCCAGGACCAATCCAACCAGTCCCCACACGGTTTCTTGTGATCTGCTCCAGTGCTCGTGACGTAAAACGACACACGCACGCAATCACACACTATGCCACGTTTTCCCCCTCTTGCCAGGTACTGGTGCAAGCTTCACAGCCTAAGCTCTGTGGGTCTGCCCTCGCCCGCACTGCCTGTGCTGCTGCGCACATTTGAGGAACTGATGCAGGTGGGATAACGGGATAGAAGCAGTCACTGAGTGGGACCTGGAAGTTGGAAAACAGAAGCAAGGTACGCTGCTCCACCCTTGACGCCGCTGCAGACAGTCATACCAGCTATCTCAGCCGGGCAGCGCCTTGACGCCTTTGTAGCATCGGTTTGCACAAAGCCAAACAAACTGCCTGCACAAAGCATGGTTGGTACTGGATGCAAAGTGTATAGTGTATGCAAATCACAACCACAACCACAACCTGTTCAGCCCATGGCTCTCACGCCTGGCACCTGATTTCGAGGCGTTCATAAGATGCACCAGCAGTCCCTGACCGTATGTTCTTATCTTCTCAAACTATGTCAACCCTCCCAACAGGAGTATGAATAGCAACAGGGGAGGCCAGCATGCACTGCTGTTCAGGCGCTTGACCCCGAGGTGGTGGGCCACCTGCACCGGCTGGGCGTGCCCTGCGCCTCCGTCGCCCTGCCCTGGATAGCGAGGGCATTCGTGGGATTCTTGCCGGTGAGGGGCGTGCTATGTCATTTGTCATATGTCATCATAATGTGGGCATGTGTGCAAACCTAAGGACTGCGTGGCTGTACGTCACTTGCCGGGTCTCGGCCTGGTGGTCATATCCACCACAGTCCTACTCATCACAGGCGCAGTTGTCTGCTGCCCTTTGGTTACCGGAAAACTCAGTGCTCCCCTCATCTGGGCGGGCAAGCGCTGTTCAAAGCTGGCACCGTCCAAGCCGCAGCACCATGCCTGCTCACTGCGTTACCCCGTCTTGCCCCTCCTCCTCAGGTTGAGGAAGTGTTGTTGCTGTGGGACCGCGTGATAGGCCTGGACTCGCTGCTGCCCGTGACGCTCCTGGCAGCGGCTGTGCTGTGCTTCAGGTGGGACACGTGTGGGAGGGGCTTGGCAGTTCTGTGGTTGAGGTTGTGAGCAGCTTCATGTGCGGGAGACATCATGCCTGAGCACCCTAGTGGTACCGCACCTGGCAATGACAGGTGTGTGTGTGTGTGTGTGTGTAGGTGTTAGAAATGGACCGATTAAATTCCAAGACAGCAAACGATATATGTGCATACGTGTTTGTGCGACTGTGCATGTGCAGACGTCAGGTGCTTTTGAGCTGCAGTGCGGCACGTGAGGTGCTGGAGGCCATGGCGGACCTGTCGCAACTCCAGACAGTCCCGCTGCTGCAGGCAGTGCTGTTCCAGGGCTGAGGTCAGAGGCCACCGGGGCAGAGCGACATGACAACCCTGCAACCTGATCCTGTGTGGAGTAATCATGCAGCCACACAGGCCGCAGAACCTTGGGAACCTGCCTAACTAATTTACTGCTGACCTAGCTGACCCCAGCCTTGCCATGCCTGTGATTCCACGTATGCTGGGTACAAGGAGCGATTTGCTCTAGAGGGAAACGCCTTTTGTGCAGCAGCTATGATGAGGGTGTCCTGACGCAAGTCCTTCCTATTTCAGTTCTTTGGATGGAGAGAAATCAAGCAAAAACTGACGATCGTCTGGTATTTCCATCCAGGGTTGGAAAAGTCAAGCGGCGCCTGGGCAGGCACAGGGACACGACCGGAAGGCGCTCTGCATTCCAGTTGTGGCACACGGCAACTTTTAAGGCAGAAGTTGCTCCAGCAAGCATTTGAGCGGACTCATTAAAAAATTACACGTTTCTTCTAAAACAACACTGACAGGTACTAACACTGACTGCTCTGAGTGTACAACATGCCCAGAGCTCTTCTCTGCTACAACTAACATGGGCTCACACACAATCAGGTTGCTGAGACAGGGAAACTCAACGAGATGAATTCAGTGCACCAAGGGCAGTGCAATGATGATACAAGGGTGCAAAAGTTAACTGTGTCCCGGTGGTACGGATGCCAATCCTATAAATAAAGAGTCGCATCTACAAACAAATTGAATCAAAACAATACGCATTAAATGAGGGGCGCTACATACGCAGATTGTCATTTGCGCAGAGCAGGCCATGAGGCTGTTCATCTACTTCAAAAACATGTTGTGAGCGCACGCTGCTGATGGTGCTGCCACAGCATTGAGCACAGCTCCATCAGATCCAAAAATATAGGCCAAAGCACACTTGCTTCTGACTGATGACAGCCCTAACCCACCTGCTTATGAGGTCTAACCGTCCTGCTTGTCCAGTTTCTGATCACCAAACGTCATCAAATGCATGGTCCAACTCATTGCCGAACTGTCCGGATACCTGATCTTACCTGGCCGTAAACACCCATTCTATCAAGATCTCAGCCTCCATAATCCGCCCTGCATATGCCTGTCCATGCCATGTCCGGACCTTACTGCCAGTGATGCTATGACCATCGGTCCAGGAGGCCAGCCAACAATCCCTTGTTATAGCTCGATCCATAAATGAAGAAGCACACGCACCTATTTCATGCAATGCTGCCTCAATATTGACCTTGAGAGAGTTTCCTGTCAGTGTGACCGTACAGCAAAGCCGCACACATGTGTCAAAGGCAAAGTGACAACCTCATGCGTCATGTGGGTTTCTGGCTGTCGTTGCTGGTCTGCTTAGCGAGAAATTCTGCCGAGTGTTCCTTGACGAGGTTGTAGAGGAGGGGTCGAGTGGGAATGCGGGCGGGCAGCGGCTTGGTGGGGTCCTCGAACTCCTTCTTTAGGAGCTTGACCACTATGCTATGGACGAAAGGGCCCAGAACCTGTGCATGAGCATGTGTGGCGACCAAAGGACACATGAGGCGAGCTGACATAGGAGGAAGCAGGTAGAAGCGCAAGGTATAAACTCTTGTAGCAGGCAGCCAAGAACAGGAACAGCATCTGTTGTTGAGTTGCGTGACACAACAGCAGGGCAGGTTGGCATGGATTGATGGAGACCCAGCACAACACTGAACTTGAAAGCATGTCATTGGAAGGGCTGATTTGCTTGGGATTCCGCCTTCAACCGTGCGTGCTCCTTCAGTGTGACAATGCGACCACGCAAGCAAGCAGGAGTGTGACTAGCTGCAGTGAGACCAGCAGCCTACCTTCAGCACGAAGGTGACGAGTATGTGCGGCACGTGCTTGATGCCTGGGTCACAGCGCGCCTCCATGGTGGCCCGGGTGCGTGCGGGGCCGCCCGGTCTGAGGGGCGGCAGCGGCTCCAGGAACAGGCAGCTGCCAGGAAGCATGCGCATGTACGCGTTGGCTTTGGCGTTGCCGGGCACGCTAGCAAGCAGCTTGGGATCCTGCATCAACAGGTGAGAGCGCTAGATGGTAGGAGTGCTAACTTGTAGTACAAACGATCGAATGATGCTACACTTGACCTTCAGCCAAGCGTTAAGCGGCAGTTAAGGCAGTTAAGCGGCAAATTCGGCGGCATGGGGCAGCACAGTGTCTGGTGCCCAGTTTACCTTCCAAAACGTAGCAATCCGCTCCATGCCCCGGGTCACCCGTCCTTGTCTAAGTTTTAGCTTGGACACTGTGCAGGTGCCAAAGAGTTGAGCCTGAGCCAGTTTCTTTGCCTCTGGTCCTTTGCTGCCACCACCCTTGCCCTCCCTCCTCCCTGTCACCCGCGTGCGGCCTGCTGCCTTACTGAACTTTACCTCCTGGTCTCTCCCTCCGCTTCTTTGTCCCTCGTGGTCTCCATGGCTTGGCCTACCCACCGGCCTTCGCTCTGTCATTGTCTTTGCCTTGCCCGACACCTTGTACTTTGTTCCTGGCCTTTTCCCCTGCCAAATCTTCCGGTGTGCTCTCCCTTTGCAATCCGTTGCCCTAACTGTACTGCACGGTGTCCTGCCCTGCCGCACCCACTCACCTTGTAATCCCTAGGTGTGTGGAACGTGATCATGAATCCCCCCATGGAGTCCAGCAGGTCGGTCCCCACCGCTTCCACTATGATGTTGACGTTGTGCAGCGGCCAGGGCATCCACTGCACAGCGCAGCCGAGCAGCTCGGCGGGAGAGTACTCTTCTAACACAACGCTCTCCTTGCAGTACGCGTTCCAGGTCTTGCACAGATCGAACTCGCGAGCCAGGGCCACCATGTGCTGCGGACAGAGGAAGTAGGATCAACTTCTCAAGTAATGTTTGAATCTAATTTATTAGTTTGAATCAGGGACTGAACGTCGAGGGGCAGCATGGATCATCATCAGTGCCATTTGCAAGGATCTCATCCCAAGCGAAGATATGATGTGCAAACGCCTCCCTGATCTGTTTGGACAGTCGCTCCGAACCCCACTTCTTTGCGCCCATTCACCATGTGCGGATGTAATCAAACCCCCAGACACGCACCTCTATGGGCGCATCCAATGTGAACCTTCCCTTGAAGCAGTGTGCGGTGGTGTCGGGGACGTGGTGGTACATGAGCTTGAGGACGTCGTCTCGCGCCACCTGCCAACCTGCATGGCACAGGAGCGCAACTGACAACAGTGGGCCATCACCTGCAACAACTCACAGCTCTTCACGACTAGGCAGCAATCATCCTGCAGACCATGGGACCACTACAAACAACAGTGTGCCACCAGTGCTGTTGTCACAGGCAGCAAGTCACCACATCCTTAGCTCAACCCAGGAATGAAGAAGCGAACACACTGACTTGGCACCTCTTCATGACCATGCATGCTGAAGTGACACTGTACCACTAACTGTACAACAAATTGGGTCAAGCCGCAGCTTGTTCTCGACTGGAATCTTGCCCACAACGAAATGGTAACTCTTTTCTTCGGTTCAGTGCCACGGCATCGCAAACCACGTCAGCAGATGGGACAACAGTGCCAACTGACTTGAACCGCAGCAAACGCTGCTCTTGCACCCGCTTGCTGCAGCAACAGGGACTACAAATGCGAGCTCTGCTACATTCCCCCACGCACCCGAGTCGTCCATGACCTTTCTCTGCGCCACCTGCATGTGACACGCCGCCCGCACCAGCCGCAGCAGGCTCTCCCGGGAGGTGCCCTGGACCTCATCGGGTGCAGAGCCCGCTAGCTGTTCCAGATGGCCGGGGGGCAGGGGGTGCTGTTGACAGTGGTCTAGGATGGTCTGCAAGGGAAGCACAAAGGTGTGGCAGCCTGTAGTTGACGCGGGAGGCCAAGGCTTTATGGCCGACAGCAGCATACACATGCATCGCGGAAACGCCAAAACAGTGCAATAAGACGCGTTGAAAGTACGGGTGCACTATCCTGGAGTTCTGCTTCATACTCTATCATTGGAAGTCCCGTGATCACGCTCAACAACGAAGTAGTGGTTGGATTTATTCCACCTCTTCTGATCCACCTCTTCTGATCATGAGCCTTGCGCCCCATCATCCAGCCAATTCCTGGCCACTGTACCTGCAAACGGCCACTTTTGCCTTCTGTCCAATTTCAATGACAACTAGGGCCCACACCGTTCAACTCCACCCACAGGCTCTTGAATCCAGTCGTCAGAAAGTCTCGACTCCCACAGCTCTTGGCCACTGTCTGCATCAACCCATCACCCACCCCCATCTCCACCTTATCATTACTTTTGCACTTCCTGCATCACCACACAAATCAGCCACCCACGGGCATCCATGCCGTACCTTGCACGCGCCACAAGGGTGCCTCTGCTGCTTGTACACCTGACAGACCGTCCGCAGCACCTCCACGTGAATGCCGCCCTCAGCCCATGTGGGACCCGTCCCGTCAACTGTACTGCTACCACCGGTACTGTTCACCGCCCTTGCCTTGTGACCAGGCCAGACAGGAGGTAGTACAGTCAGGCCACCCATGTGTACTGCCCCTGAAACCGCTGTTCGTTTCTCAACCTTTACAATCGCTGGCTTATCTGGTTTGGCAGGTAGGATTTCCGTTTCAATGACTGTGGTTGAGCATTCGAACTGAGACTGTGCACTGGCCATGCTGCTAAAGGATTCTGCACATGATACAAAGTCTAGATCATCGTGCTCATCAACACCTTGGTTGGTGTGATTGTGTGGTACAGTGGTGGTGCCTGCGAGCATAACCGTAGTTGTGCTGTGGGTGACAGGTATGCCTGGGCCTATTGTGGCTGTAGGTGCTGTTGGGGCGGCGGTTGTAAGTTTGTTGGCTGTTCGTGCGGCTGGTGCGGAACGTTGATGGGATAGTGCTGAGCTGACCGGGGATAGTTGGGTGGCCCAAAGTGGGGTGCCTGGTGGTGATTCGTGTAGATGAGGTGCTGTCGCCTGGGATACCAAGATTGCCACTGTGCTGATGTTGTTCATTGGTACCCCAGTGCCCTGTATACTGCTGCAGGCCGATGTTGAGGCAGTGTCATGAGCACCCAGGCTACGTGTGTGGTAGAGCGGATTGCTAGCTGCCATCTGACCATTCAACGCTGCTGCTTTGCTGGATGACTCTGCGTGTATGAGATGCTGGCCCTCAGTGGCAATGACAGCATCCCTAGGGCCCTGCAGTAGCAACCAACGTAAGGCACAACATGTCACCGGACAAAAGGACCATAGCACACAACCTGTTGGACTTGCTGTTTCGCGCAAGGCCTTCATCCAACTCACGCGGAAGCAAGAGAAGCAACCCATCCTGGGATGATTCCACACGCGCTGGTGCACGGTCCTGCTGTCCTGCTGGCACTGTGTTCGCTTCACAACATTTGCGTTCTTGCAAACGTATTCCTTTCCAGATGCAACACCACGCGCTGTCGTGAACACTCGTCCCGGCCAGTGTCCCCGGCCATTTGGTTGGACGGTTTTCATCCGGGCGGTTGACTTCGAATTTGACTACCAGCGATTACTATGCGCTCTGCTGCCTGCCTGCATCAAGCTGTCAGGCTTAAGCGTAAGGCTGTTTGTCGCGCTTTCTGCACCAAAGCAGGTTAGCGAGGTACGGGGTTAGATCCCCGGCCGCTGCTGCGCTGCAATATGATCACACATAGGACAGGCATGGCAGTGGCTGCTGGTTCATCGCGCCATCTGTCATCACCGATGGCCATCTTGGGAACGAGCGCACATCAACTACCTGGTCGCTGCTCCTCTGCCAGTTTGGGCATCAGGAGCAGAGGCGTTTGCGCTGCTGCAGCAGTGGTTGCTGGGGCAGAGGTGCGCGATCGTTCCGCACCATCGCATGCCTTAAGCTCATCAAGCGAAAGGGTGCAGGGTTTCAGCCGCTGTACCTAACTATGCAGCAATAATTACAATTGGACACCATGCACCAACCGGCATTGCTCATTGGTGATGCTCTGGCGATGTGCAGCCGCTGCCGTCGCCCAGCAAGCTGTCCTTGCTAGAAAAAGTGTCTACGCTGTCCGAGGCGCTGCCTTACCTGCAAAAGTTTCGTGGCAAAACCATCGTGGTCAAGTATGGCGGTGCCGCGATGAAGGATCCCACACTCAAGGTGCGGCTAGGGTCATCATGATCCATTGCAGACATGCCTGTGCCTTGAGCAGCAATTCGTGCACGCTTGCCTGGAGGAAAATGCTTTCGTGCATGCCTGGAGCAATTCGTGCATGTGTTGCCTGGTGAATGCATGCATGCCACTCAACTGCAGTGTCTTGCCATGCGCAGGCAGGCGTAATCTCGGACATTGTCTTGTTGTCCTGCGTGGGCATCCAAACCGTGCTTGTACACGGGGGTGGGCCAGAGATCAACTTGTGGCTGGACAAAGTGGGGATTAAAGCAGAGTTCAAGAATGGACTGCGGGTCACTGATGGTAAGTTGTGGTATCCTGTTATCGGGAATAAGGTCACCCCTCGAGGTACTATCCTGACCGCAAACCTCGTGAGTCTAAAAAGGGGCCTGAAAATATGCATATAGTTCAATGTTCATTGTCTCTCACATGTCATGTCTCAGGTCAAACATCAGGGTCAAAGTCAAAACCAGATTGTCACAACCGAGCATCGGCATCACACCAGCCAGCACTCCAGAACAGGGCAGTTTCAGCTTTCCAGTTTCAGCTTTCCAGTGTGTGCCATTTCACTAGCTCTGACACTGACCTTGACCCGGGCAATCTTTTGAACCATGCCATTTTTATGGCTAACGGGATGCTCTTGGAAGGCGTTCTGTGGGGTGATGGCCACAAGGGCCTCACCATCCCTTGCTGACACGGTCAGATTTCCCTTGACTAGGAGAAATTTTTGCAATTTGCGCGAGTAGTTGGTATTTGCGTTGGACGTGCTACATGGTGTGCACTCCCTCCTTGTCATATTGTATCTCGCTATTATGCTGGTATTTTAAGCACGTCCGGCATGAAAATCGTGGCCTCACTGGCTGTGCACGTCACATTGTACTGCAAATTGTACCTGCAATGTGGCACCGTCTCCTGTAAGGGCACATCTCTCGATGTGTTTTGGTATCGACACATTGAAGCACTGCATGCCACCTGTTTGCATGCAGCTGCAACCATGGAGATTGTAGAGATGGTGCTGGGCGGGCGAGTGAACAAGTCTCTGGTGTCCCTGATTCAACAGGCGGGCGGCAGCGCCCTAGGCCTTAGTGGCAAGGACGGCGGCATGCTGAGGGCCAGACAGGTGGGCAGCAAGGAACAGCAGACCTGCCATTGAATCCTGTCCAGCCGCGTGCTTGACTGTACTGCAGCCAAGTACGAGCGGACAGCTGCACGATTTACATTGCAGCGCTGCCACAATGGCTTGTTGAGAGACAGGCGTTAGTACTCTTCTCACTTGGTGGGCATCAGTAAATCACTTATTGGTGGTTGAAGTGTGCATGCAGCCCAGACTAGGCCAGAGATTGATAGATCATGCCATCTGTTTGTGTGCAGATGATTGAGAAGGACATTGGCTTTGTTGGCGAGGTGACGCGCGTGGACCCTGCTGTGCTCAAGGTGAGAACACAGCAAATCGGGACTGCGCCAAGAATTTTATTGTAGCTGCGGTGTGGGGCATGTGGCAAGAAAATGACTACTCAACAGCTTGCCTGGAATACCAGTCGTATCTTGCTATGCCTCAAACATGGCAGGTCACATCGTAACTCACAAGTGCACGAGCATGGGCACAGCCGATGCCTGGCAACGAAGGCCGCAAGTGCCTGTATGCGGCAGTGCAAGTTCGTTTGGCATGATGGCTTTGCCACTCTATCTTTGCCATTCGTGCCAGTTGGGTGATCCTATTGCTGAATGCTGGTGTTGCGTTTCAGATGTCTGTGGAGAAAGGCTATGTGCCAGTGGTGGCCACCATTGCCACAGATGAGCACGGACAGGCACTCAACATCAATGCTGACACAGCAGCGGGCGAGGTGCGAAGCAAGACAGCTCAGCTGCGCCTGACGTCACACAACAAGCAGCTCATGAAAATGCTGGCGCATGCGGCTTCGCGTCCAGCAAATGCGACAAACCATATGACCGCATGATGCACAACGTGTGCCGCATGTATACCTTGCACACAACACAAAACGTGCAGCCTCTGTCACAGGTCAGCTATTGACGAGTTTGCCTGATTATGGATGCAATCTACCTGACTTGCAGATTGCCGCAGCCCTGAAGGCTGAGAAGCTGGTACTGATGACAGACGTCCCCGGCGTGCTGCGCGACAAGAATGACATTGGCACCAAGATTCATGAACTCAACATCCGGCAGTGCAGGACACTGATCCAGGAGGGCGTCATCGCAGGCGGCATGATCCCCAAGGTCCGGTTGGTGTGCAGGCAGGGAGGATACGGTCGGCCCTGTCACCTAGACCTTGGATGAGCCCTGCTCTATGCACCAGCAACAGGGGCATGATCACCCTTTGGTGCTGTGTGACAAAGATCACTGTGTTTTTAATAGCAGCATGCCAGCAAGTGGTTTGATTGATTGGCCTGCTGTGTGCGCCGTACAGGAGGGTCAAGACCTTGTCATTTGCGGTTGGCGTGCTTGCTTGCGCAGATTGACTGCTGCATCCGATGCCTGGCTCAAGGTGTCGGTGCAGCACACATCATTGACGGCCGAGCACGCCACTCCATCCTCATGGAACTGCTGACGAACGAGGGCGTAGGCACTATGATTACTGGGTGACAGATTACATGACTGGCCAGGTTGGTGGGCAGGGCAGCTGATGTTTTATATCCGCTCACTGTTGTCTGCACCAGCGATGATCCACGCTATTGGGGAGTCATGTCGCAGCTGCCTGCACTCCTCCATGCTGCTTATGTCGCAGCACATGTGGTCTGCTGCTTGAATCTGTGGCTGCAGGCCAGCAGGCACCGGTCACCCTTGATCTGACGTCCCGGAGGGATTACAATGACAGCAACTGCGTTTGCTGGCGATGCCATTGCGCCCGCATGAGATGCTGATTAAATTATGGTCTCAGCAGAGGCTGACCGTGCATGGCTGATGGGGCTCTGCAGCACCCGGGGTAAACTCGACCGTAGGTGTGTTCACTATGATGGTGTATTGTCCCCTACCACCGTGCCTGTACGGTCCGTGGACCAAGCTGCATGGAAAAACCTTTTCCGTGTGTCCAACAAGTGTCCAACAAGTGCCCTTTTCCGCCTGCCCAGCTTTTGACCAGGACACGGAATGAATGCAACCGTTGGAAACGTGAAACCCCTTGTAACTTGTGTCGGTTGCCGATCCACAATTGTCTCAGTCCCGCACGCCGTCAATGGTGTGTGAGTTATTGTGACTTCTGGAGCCGCCCATGGCGTAATTTGCGGTTGCCCGCCGGGGGGTGCCAGGTTTTGCAGCCGCTCTCTTCCAGGCAGGACCGCTGAGATGTAGCTGTAAGGCGCAAGTACTGAGCATGGCCGATACTGGCATTGCCGAGCCCGACGCAGAGAAGCCCAAAATAGTGGGCAGGCGCCTTGAGGTGGGTTGCAGCTGGCCAGACAAACAGAGAAAGCGACAAGCGTCAAAACTATCGATTATCAACTTCCAATTGCTACCAGTCTTGCTGACATGATCATCTATCCTCAGCACAGCCCTGTGCGGACCCGATCTTTGTGCAACAGGTCTAGCCCTGGTGCTCCATGTACGCAGGTGAAGTGGCCAGATGGCTCATGGTACCCAGGCACTGTGTTGGCTTACACTGGGCCCTTGTCTCGCGATAAGGTCCAGTACCACATCATGTATGATGATGAAGATGAGCAGTATGGCATTTTCACTGACGCCTTCCAAGTCTGGCAGTGTGTTAATGATAGAGAGCTGCAGGGTAAGCCCGGGGGAAGGCGCAGAAAGCCTTCAGAAGTGAAATGGCTGGATGGTGACCCGCCTCATGACCCCAATGCCCAGCATGGATTGTCAGCACAGCCAGGTGGTCTGAATGGCAGTCAGGGCGAGCTTTCAACGCAGCAAAGGCGTGCCAAGAACAGCCTGGCTGCCAAGCGCCAGCCCCCTGCCAAAAAGACAAAATTGACAAGGAGCAGCACCAAGGCCCGCAAAATCATCTCTGACAGCAGTGGCGATGAGGAGGAAGTAGTGGCTGCCCCAGGATCCAGCCAGCCCAAGGATCGCAGTACTTCTGCCAGCGTCAGTGTCAGCCCTGATGAGGCTGCTGCCCTTGCTGCCGCTCTCACTGCTGCTGCACCTCCAGCTGTAGCCCCCGCTGCTGCTGCTGCTGCCTCCGCTGCTTCTGTTCCTGCTGCTGCTGCCCCTGCTGCTGCTGCTACACCCACTGCGGCACCTTCAGTCATGGAGATGCTGCAACCTGCAAGCCCTGCTGCTGTAATGAAGCAGGAGGATGCGCCCATGAGCAGCCCACAAGCAGCCTTGCAGCAAGCAGCATCGCCAGACACCAAGGTTAAGGTAGAGTCAGCCAAGCCAGGCAGGGCCTCAGCAGGACAGAGCAGCGTGGCAGGCAAGTCAGCAACAGCCGCTGGCCAGCCAGCCACAAAGGGCAAACTCACGCATCCAGCCCTGGCTCGGCAGGACGTTGGCAGCCGTCAGGTCCAGCTGTTACCAGCACCCGGTGCACAAGGCATGGGCGCTAGCAGCAGCCGCTCAGCCACCGGCCTAGGCACTCAACAGGCGCCCGGCAACAGCAAAACGCCTGGTGACGCCAAGGCTAAACCTCCTGCCAAAGTCATGACGTTCTGTAAAGAGCCACAGCCCACGCAGCCCGTGCGACACAGTGCCCTGCCCACCCCTCGCTCCACCACCCCCGTTCCGAGCAAAAGCAGCCCGGAGGGCGGTAGCCCTACTGTGCCAATGCAAGAGGAGCAGGTCAAGCAGGAACCGTCAAGCAGCCCTACTGGCCCTGTACCAACACAGCAGCCGTCTGCCTCACCCACTCCTCCGGGTGCATCCCCCGCAGTGCTCTCTGCTATGTCTCCCGCCTACTCTCCAGAGCACGTGCATGACGAGACCACAGCCACACCCACCGCCCAGCCCGCCACCGCCACACCTATCGGCAACATCGCCCAGGCTGCACTGCTACTCAATGCCAAGGGCGCAGCGTCAGTTGCATTGGGTGGTGGTGCGTTTGCGCAGCTCTCCCGCCGCAGCGGCTCCCGGGCGTCCCTCGGCTCGCCTAACTGGCCGGAAGGTCTGAACAGTCAGGACGAGGGCGTTAGCACTCGACTCAACAGCGCATCAGGCCGGCCACCCAGCCTGGCCGGTTCCCTACAACCAACACTCTCCACCCAGTCCAACGGTTCACCCTATGGAGACTTAGTGGCACATCTAGTAGCCAACCAAGCACATCATCGGCATCAGGCAGACAGCGCGTCACAAGCCGCACCAGCTGCTGCGGCTGCCGCACAGGCCGCTATCACTGCAGCTGCCACCACCACCGCTGCTGCAGCAGCCGGTGGAGGAGCAGGGGGCCAGTCCACTGTTCTGGGTGCTGGGCTGAAGCCTACTAGGCTGGCAGCAGCCAAACGAGACCCGAGGACAGCACCAGCTGCTACAGGCAGCGGGGCCGGTGAGATCTTTGCCCCGCCGGCGCGGTCGGAGCGGGTCCCGCGGGCGGGTGGATTCCAGCTGTCCAGCACGCAGCGCAACGAGAAGGTGACTGCCTACGAGGAGGCCTTGAGCAACCTGACACTGGTGAAGAAGAGCGTGAATGAGGCGGCACAACTGGCACTGGAGGCAGCACAGGTGAGGCACTGGTGGTGGTAGGGCGACACTAGGGATGGCAGCAGGTGGGAAGCTTGATGAGGCGGAAATGGCTGGCAAGTGGCCAAGCCAGAGTGGTATGGGAGGGCTTGAAGACAAGAGGGAAAAGGAGAGGCCGGCAGTGAGGAGAGAAAGGTGCAGGGGAGGGATTTTGGTGCAGGCCCTGGGTAGGCATGCGATTGGTCTAAGCTTGAACTAGAGTTGGGACACAAGCTAATCCCTTGACAAGGAAACTCTAGCATTAGTAGCGATAAGTGAATCTACCTTGAGGATACGCAATACTCATGCAAAGTTTGCCGCTCTGTACCTTGCAGTCTCTTGGCAGCTTTGGTGTAGTTGTGCGGGCCATGGTGGAGCGTGCCCAGACGCTGCAGGCGGCCATTGCACATGCAGAGGACGCGCCCACGGCCATGGGCTTCCAGACCAAACGCCTGGCACTGGTGTTCCTGCTGGATAACGTGCTACAGGTCTGGGGGTGTGAGAGGATGGGCATGGCGGCATACACTGCATGGGCTGCATGGGCTAGGAACTGGTGGCAGTGCACGTGCGGCTGGGGGTTGGAGGGTAAGCCGACAGCACAGGGCAGCAGTGCGTGAAGACTCCACTGGTGCATCCTTACAGGTTTACGCTCAGGTATGCCTCCAGCTATGCTGGTGCCATCTCTGTGCACAAGTCACTTGCTTATCAATTGTTGAACAACACCCCCAATTGCTATTTGTTTTTTCTTGCACTTGAAAACACAGCTCTTCGAGGCCGCACGTGTGGACATGGTTTCGCTAGCAAGGACATGGTTTTTTGTTTGTTTTTTGCACACAGCGCGCCATGCCCCAGTCCGGTGATGCGGCTAAGGCTGAGGCGGGCTCCGTGGCGCACTCGCTTGAGGCGGTCACCCGGGACCTGCCCAGCAAGGTGGCCTCCTGCTGCAGGTCAATCATACCCGGATGCCTGCCCACAGGGGAGGGGGCGATGGCTAAGGCGGACAAGGTGGGGCCAAGGAGAGTTGGGTTTACTATAGCCCTTGTAAAGACTTGCAAAACCATGCCAAGGGCAGTACATATCTTGTGTGTAGGGAGACGTGAGAGGAGCACCTAGTATGAACCAAGACGGGGTTTTGCAAGACGGGCAAACGCGTAGAGTGACGGAGACAGGAAGGGCAGGTCACGACCCATTGAGAGCAGGTCACCAGGGCAGAGGCTGCCAAGGCCCATTCAGGGCGACAAACTACCCAAGTGGCATTGGCAGTGGTGCGTTTGCTTCCTTGGATCGGCTTCAGTCACGGTCCTTGCAATTATTGTGCGTCCTTGTCATCACGGTGAGTGACACTGGTGGAGCACTCCTCGTTCCATGTCTTGCACTTGTTGGTGGCTGCACACATGATGCTGTGCAGCTGAGCCGTATTGTGGAACGGTGGGCAAAGATCGGCTGGCTGGGCGAGGGCGAGATGCGCATGATCCGAGAGGTGAGTGACTGGAGTGACTGGAGGTGTGACATGGTTGAGTAATTGATCTTTGGTCTGGCTACTGTTGAGTGACTTATGTGTGACCAGGACCACGGGTTCGGCAGTAAAACCCCATGGCTGATGTGACTCATACCACGCTGGTTGGTGCGGAGCAACAAGCCGCGGCACAGGCCGCGCGTGCTCACGACCTGGGCGTACATGCACACGCATTGCACACCTAGCAGTTTACTGCTTGTACTGCAGAATCTGCTAGCATACCAGCTCTAACGCACAGTGAATGGAACGACACAGGTGGCATGTGTTTGCAGAAGGTGGTTGTAGTCGTCTTTGTCTCTGCCAGTGAGATGATGTATGACCTGAAGATGATGAATGATGCGCAACTAGGGCACAGCGACCAATCAACGTGTTACCTTCGCCCACAGGTGTGTGACGAGGAGATGAAGCGAGTTCAGCCCAAGGACGGGCCGCTGCCTTCCCGCCCGCTCCGCGCCTGGAGCAGCAAGCATCCGCCGCCCGAGCTGGCGCCCAGCCCGGGGGACAGATACTACCAGGGGCCGCATCTAGTCAGTCTCGCGCTGGTGCCTAGGGTGGAAATGGTGCCTAAGGTGCGGGGCTGTCCTTTGCATGGCCAATCATTTGCTTTTTGCATGGTTGTGGGGTGCTTAGTGCGGCTAGGTGCAACGAGCAAAATACGATCAGAAGCTTAGCTCACAGGAAACGGCTTGATTTGCAAGGGCGTGGTTGGTGAGTCACGCACATGCTTGACTTGTGGTGACATGTTGGTTGGTTTGCCTGGTTCGCCCTCTTCAATGGATAGCACATAGACAGGAAGAAGGACGCTTAAGACCTTCAGCCTCATTCACTTTTTGCGTCATTCATGCGGAAGCAGAAGGGCTTGGTTGTATTGGGGTGCTCTCACGTGTTGGCTGTGCCTGCCCTTAGGTACCGCACCCGCCCGGTGGCCCCGAGGAAGGCGGCTGGGGCCCTGAACCGCGCAACCTCTTGGGCCCCAGAAGCGAGCCCTTCTGGCTAGGCAACATGTACGGCAGCATGGCAATGGATGGCCTTTCTAAGCACTCCGATGCAGATAAACTGGAATTACTCGGTCGAGTATCCCAGTGGAGAGAAAGCGAGGAGGATTTGTTCGCTGAAGACGACTTTGACCGGGAACTGTTTGCCCGTGCCATACCATGGAAATCGTACTGCATGAGTACTGGTCTTGGTATGGGTCCGCAATTGGATGAAGAAGGGGAAGATATGGAAGCAACCCCAGCACCAGTGGCGGTTGCAGCGGCAGCTGCAGCTCTTGCGCCATGGCACCAGCAGCAGCAGCAGCAGTTGGTTGGTGCAGGCATTGCGATGTCCATGTTGCAGCAGCAGCAGCAGCAGCAGCTACCCCCACACCTGGCGCCACCAAACCCCAACCTGCCGCCTGCAGAGCTGCAACAGCAGATGCTGTTGTTGCAGCAGCAGATGCAACGGGAAGTAACCACTGCTGCACTCACCATGCAGCAGCAGATGATGTCCATGCAGATGGCGGGCAACATGATGGCGAACATGGGCATGGTGACGCACAACCAGTCCCTGTTAGCACAGGCCAATGCCATGCCACAGTCGCTGCTAGCGCAGGGCATCTCTCAACAGAGCCTGTTCGCCATGGGCGGTGCGGGTGCGGGCGCAGGCACGCAGGGCATGCGGTCCATGCAGGGCGGCCAGGGCGCAGGGCCCATGCCGGGCTTCGCTCATGACCAGCTACTAGGCGGGCCGGCTGTAGGGGCAGGAGCGGCAATGCCAGAAGGGGTGAGTAACTGCAACCCTTTGCCAATTCAACAATTTGTCCAGAGTGTCTTCAGCGGCCTAGCATCAGCCAAGTCAGAGGTTACTTCACGCAGATGAGGGCCGCTCAGGTCGAAAGCACCATTAGAGCGCTGCATGGAGCTCACAAGCACGCGACATGCTCACGCTCACGCTCATGTCATGCTTGCCACAGAGGGCCTGCGCCCCCTTGTTGCGTTTTGACTGCCGCATCCTACAGAGTGAACAAGCTCTCCTGATGCGCAACAACACAAATGGTTGTGCATGGTTCTTGCCCTGCTCACGCAGGCCCCCAGTGCCGGCCCGCCCCTGCCCCTGCCCGCCTCCCCCGTGCCTGTCGAGGACGAGGGGGCGGAGGGAGGCCAGGGCGAGGCCTACGAGCCGCTGTACGACAGCAGCATGGTGCCCAGCCAGACCGAGTTCACAGCAGACGGGCTCGAGGAAACAGACTACTACACAGATAGGGTGAGCATTATCAGCATAAGCTTGGTAAAGCCAAGGCCTGCCGCAGTGCCACATAACTGAAGATATGAACGCGGCTGTTTTGCATAACGCGGTTTCACAGTTTGTGATGCCGCCGGCAGAACAGGAGCTGGACAGGCCCTGCGCCCAGCCTTTGTGACGGTCTCCCACTAGGGCCTGATCTTTGCTTGTGTGTGCTGGCTATGGTGCCGCCACACACTTGCATTTTGCCTTCTGTCGCTGCTGGTGCAATTGTCCCAGTGCTCGTAGTTAAAAAGTCAGTGTTTGAAAGAATGGTTCAATGCCACGCAGGTTCAGTACGCTCCTGCTGCACCCATTCGAGAGGAAGTTGAGGACATGCAGATGTCATCGGACGAGGAGCTATACGGCAACTCCCCTCTGCCACCGCTCCCGCCAGACACGCAACACCCGGCCTACCCGCCGCTCCCCCCGCCGCCGCCCGCCCCCGGCGCCGCCCCCTTGGGGCACTACCCAGCGGCCCAGCAGCCGTACCCCCAGCAGCCCATGCACCTGCTGCCACCGCATCTGATGCGCCAGGGGCCGCCAAACGCACGCACACATCCTGGTGCATACCCTGGGGTGAGTGACGAGGCACGTTGGTCACGCAAAGGTGTGCATTGGAGAAAGTAAGAAATGATCGGACTTGCGTGGACAGGATTTTGTAGTCAGG
>QAXH01001389.1:0-12168 GCA_004335635.1 Chloromonas sp. AAM2 | reverse complement strand
GCTGCAGCACCGTGGGTTGAACCATGAAAAGCCATGTAATGATGATGATGATGATGATGATTCCATTGCAGCATACAACAAACACAGTTTGTAAGGCTACAAAGGTGTCCACCTGGGGCTGCATGCGAATAGCAAGAGGTGTTTGGGGGATTTGAGAGCAGGGTATGCTTGAGAACTAGGCCAGCGTACCGCGCTCACTGCATGGCAAGCTGCTGCATTCAACACTAGTAGTGAAGGAGGCTTGGCACTGTGTCAGATGTGGGCACAGCCTTGGTGGGTGCGGCCCTGCCTGAGCCGCACCTTGTGGCCCTCCTCCGTGCTGCGCCATGCATCGCGCTCCCGCTGAATGGTGCTGGCCTTGAACTCGGCATCCTCAGTCGCCTTCTGGAAGCTGCAGCATGATGGCAACAGGTGCCTATCATGTCTTGGCTGAGCTCACTCATCAGTGGCGAATTGTGGCTTAGCCGGCGTAATTCTTAACAGATGGGAGCATCTTACTGTCATTTCCTGTTCAATTTCTTGTTACATAGGAGTGCAGGAGAGGCCTGTTAATGTACGAATGAAATGATAATACGCATTGGAGTGGTGGCAGTTAAGGGTCTGCAGAGTCTGAAAGGGGATAAGAGCCGAGGGTTCCAACCGAACACTGGAGGCATGGCCACCCATGGACGCCATCTCACATTTCTACCATGACGCTGCCCCAGTGCCGCTCGGCGCCCCAACCGCGGGCGCCACATCCGGCCTCATCGCTTGTCACAGCCCTGAACAGACCGCACCTTGCCAGCTTATCACTCGCAGCAGTGGCTTTGCCCGCTGACAGGGAGGCTTCGTACTTGAGCCTTGCGTGTTCAGCCTGCAGGGCAGTGTAGGCCTCCTGCATGCCTGACAACCTGCAGGGTGTAAAGCACCATGGTGATGGCATCAGGGACACAAACCAGACAAGAGTCAATGCAAACAGAGTTGATCAGTGCCGTTAACACAGTGCATTATGCTTCATAGTCGCCGCTCCGAATGCTGGCGAGGTCTCATGGCAGATGGCCTCAGGTACAAAGCTGGGCGTGTGTGACGCACTCAAAACCCAACTTGATCTCGCAGTCATGATGAACGCGTGCGCCATCCATGTGACATGCGGGTTACTCGGGCTGTGCCCCACACCTACTTTGCATTGTTTGCCTCTGCCCTGGCTGCCCTGCTGAGCGCGTCTTCCAGCTGCACCCCGAGGCTCACCGCCTTGGTGGACTCGCACTCGTACAGCTGCTTCACCTGGGCGAGGACATGGCCAACAGGAGAGTGCGGCTCAGAATCCATGCAATGACGGGTCTCAACTTAATCATCGGGTTGATGTGTGTGTTGATCTGGCTCTTGCTGGCGCCACAGCTTATGGCACTGGTTTGGATTGTGTAATGTTTTGCCATGAGGCTCTGGCTCCACCACTGCAAGCCATACGCATACGTTTGACACACAAAACGTCAGGAGTGCCACACTGCACTACAAGGTAAGCTGGGCAGCAGACGCATACCCAAGCACACCCAGATGATACTGAAAAGCCATTAATGCTCTTGCTGCTGCTCTTGCTGCTGCTGCTGCTGCTGGTTGCTGCACAAGCAGCCCCAGCTCACTTCCTGATGATCGACAAGTGCCATACGTGCAGCATGGTGTTCGACGTGTGCCCTACACAGCACATGTAGCAGCGTGCCACTCTGCCTTGCCCCAGCCGACACACACCCCAGAGCGTGCACACACCTGGTCTAGCTCTTGCTGCTTGAGCTGCATCATGCGCGACATAGTCTCGTAGTTACGCTGTACGGACAGGAACGCCAGACATTTCTCTTCGTACTCTGCCTTGAACCCATCCTGACTGCCACTGGCGCTTGTCAGAGTGGGCACAGAGGCCAGAGTGCGGTTGAGAGACCGCATGGCTGCCACCAGCTCGAGGCTGCCTTGTTGGGGCCGTCAGCCTGGCGTGGTGTGCGCACCCTCAGCAGCGCAGTTGCACGCACAACCAGACACGCGTGTGTTGTGAGGTTGCTGCCCGGGTTGCCAGTGGCTGCCTGTCTTGTACCAGCAGGTCAGCTTGTTGACGTTGCCTTGCTGAGGTGCTTGGCACAGCCTTTCACGAGCGTACTGTTTTGTACGCTGTATAGGGACATAGCCCTCTCAACCATGTCACCCTGCACATGCAGCCCATGCTCGCAGTGACCCAAATGCAATACTTGTCACGCGAGAATATGATACTTACGGGCCAATGCAAGCGCTTTGGCCTACCTTGGGTTCCGCTAGGCGACAAAATCGCTGCATGCACGCACGGTCCAAGCCTCAAGCCCTTGGTTGCTAGTGTGTTGATAACCAACGTCGGATTGGTATTGGCCGAAGTGTAGGCTCTGGGGCGCCTGGATATGGAGATGGATCAACGCGTTCCGAGTCATCGGCGATAACAGAAACGGTTTGAATGTTCCGTACTCAATGTACCGCGACGTCATGCAGATGCAGATGTAGGTCGCTGCAATGACATGCGCTGGACAGCCTTCCTTTAAGCGTTTTTTACTGTTCCTGATACTTTTGAGCTGGAGTGGTAGTCTGAGTAAAGGGCAGAACCTCACCACCCCTGGGGAGGTAGCATGCCGCCAAAAGACAAAAGCAAGAAAGATGGCAAGCAACGTGAGTGTTTGAGGCCTTTCTACGGCCTTGCTACTGGCGAGTTGCTGTGATTGCACTGGGCAACCAGCTGATAGCACAACAGGCACACTGGCCACAGCTTGACTGCTTGCAACGTACTCGTGCATACTAAACAATTGCACACATTCGCCACTGACATGCCTTGCACGCTTTGTACTCCTTCTGTCCTGCCCTGCAGTGCTTGCCCTGGCACAGCTGAATGCCGTTCAGACCACATACAAAGCAGCATGCCGCAGCCAAGGAGTGGCTGTCAACAAGGGCCTTGCCTCACAGATAGAGGACGCCATCTTAGAAGGCTCTGCAATTGACAAGGTCAGGCACGCACACACCCAATGTGTTCCAGGGTTTGAGATGGCTTCAAGGCCAATGGCTCGCAGCTTTAGCACCATGACTCAGCTTGCCTAGGCACCAAAGCCATGGTTTACGTTCAGCTACTGCGGCAGTTGCAGCTGCTCCAGCCAAGCATGAGGTGCTCTGACTTCAGCTGCTACGTAACGTCCAAGTTCAGCTGCTGCACAAACATCCATGATGGTGGAAACCTTGTGTTCAGACCTGGTCGAACAGGTGCAGTGCTTTGCATCCTGCAGATCTCCTTCACAGGGCCTGACATCGGTCCAGGTGCAGTCAAGGCGGCAGTGGAGATCATGGCCGCATACCCCGCAGTCAAGAACCTAGCCTGCTCAGCATGCAGCATAGGGAACGAGGTGGGACGCATGCACAATGCAGACAGGCAAGAGTGGAGCCATGTGCAGCGGCAACGACAACGAGCAAGACGCACCCGTCACACAGCGGTGTGGAACATTCACGTGGACCGTGGTGACACGTGGCCCGGTCTTCTATCGAATGTTTAAACCGTCCTGATTGTTCTATGGTGTGTGGTTGTAGGGGTTAGAAGCAATTGCAGCGCTGGTGCGGGCGAGTGGCGACAAGTGGTGGAAGGGCAGTCGGTTGAGACTGCTGGAGGTGATTGCCGATGGTGCTGGCAGGCCCTTAGAGTCATGGTAAGCATTCAGAAGATTTGCACGAGTTTGTCACATGGAGCCTGCAGTCGCCTGTGGGGCCAGCCTGAGTACCTCCATGTACTAGACAGGTTAGCACACGTGCTGTGGAAGGTGCTTGCTGGGCTGTTGTGATGGAAGCACAATTCAAAACATGTACTGGGGCTTATCTGTGATGCCTTTGAAAACACGCGCTCCTGAACACCGTGTGCCATGCTTTGACGTGCTTCTGGGTGCTAATGTACGCCCGTGCGGTGCATGTTGATGTTTTAGGCCAGCCACATGCATGGCGCACATGAGCGGCGGACTGGCTGTCCAGGGTCAGGGGCACCAGCAGCCCAACTTCCTGCTAGATCAAACCAGTCCTGCCGTCACACCAGTCACACTTCAGATGCAGCATGTGGGCCTGCCCACGCCCTCACTCCTCCAACTGGAAGAAGAGTGGGCAGCTGCTGCTGCCATATCAGCACCCATGACCACCACCATGTACAGAGCTCTGCAGCAGGCGCAGGAGCAGCAACAGCAGCAGGAGCAGCAGCGCGCTGCAGCAGGAGTCCTGACAGCGCCACCAGCAGCTGGATACCAGACGAGACCAAAAGCCACCAAGCCGCAGGTCATGCAGGGCAGTGGGGAGATAGTACATGATATGAGTGCGCGCATGGCCCGTCTGGCCAGCCTTGCACGAGGCAAGCAGCCTGCTCAGGAGCCAGCAGATCCACTTGCGGCCAATGGACAGCAACAAACAGGTGACGAGGCACTCGAAGGCATTGACGAGGAAGGAGTGCCTCCCCTGGTCTCGTCCGCGCCACCGAAGCCTAACCGCCCTCCCGCCGTGGCACAGTCAACCATGTCGTCCAGCTTGACGGCCGGAAAGACCAGCTTGCAGGCGTCCAGCAATTTGAGCACCTTGGCGCATTTCAACGGTGTTGGCGACACCGGGACGTTGAGAGCGCGGCCTTTGTACGGGACGGCGGCTGCAGCCGCGAGCTACCTTGCAGGTAGGGCACCAGCACACATCCAACACACACCACTACGGTGTTGGTAGCCCCAAAACTTGGTACTGTGAGTAACACAACAGCACATCCGAGCGATATTGAGAGATATAAAAGAGATATTGATAGGTTACCGAGCCTGTTCGAGACACCATTCATCAGAAAGGCCCAAGTCCGACGTTGCCCTGCAGGTATCGACAATTCCGTCACGCCGTTACGACCCATGACCTTCAGCTGCGAGGCGCTGCAGCGTTTCTCCCTGGCCCTGGGCGCCAAGGGCCACGGCCTGCAGGTGCTCGTCCTGGACCACAACCAGCTGGGCGACATGGGCATGCATACGTTGGCTACAGGGCTTAGAAGGTGGGCCGGTGTCACACAGCAGTCTTCCACTGCCCGTGCTTTACAAGCGTGGGTAGCAAGGATGTGAGCTTGCACGACTTGACCTGGCCAACCTTGAATATGTCAGGCAAGAGAGGTCGCACCTTGTGTGCACTGTCTGGGTCTGTACCCAGTGTATTGGAATGGTGAGGCCTGGCGTGCTGCTAAGGTTGAGTGCCCTCTGAATTGACTCAATGACCGCAGTTGCAGCGCCTTGACGCACCTGAGCATGAGTAATTGTGGTCTGGGCGCTGTGGCCGCCACGGCCCTGGCATCCGTGATGGTCAAGGACCCAGATCCGCTCACAGCAAGCTTACAACCCAAGTGAGCTCAGTGACAAGCAATCATACAACATTGTCACTTGTACAGTGCCAGCCACGGCACAGAGAACATGTGATCTGCAAGCACCGGTCAGCTATGCACCCACCCTTCAAGCTGATTTCCCAACGTTGTTCTGCATCGTTCAGGCTGCTGCTGCTCAACCTATCGCGCAATCCTTTGGGTGGACAGGGTCTCACACACTTGTGCGAGGGCTTCAAGGCCTGCACCAGCCTGAGGGTAAGCGATTTGTGCAATTTGACAGTGCCTGCAGATAATAGGTTGCTGCGATGCTCGGTCGCCGACGACTTGACAAAGCCAGCACGCCTTCACTTAACCATCCAGCGAAATGTGGAGAAGATTCAGTGCACGCAAGGAATGCATCCCCACGGCTCAGTGTTTGTGCAAGGGTACACAAAGAAGCACAACCTTAAGTGTTGGCTGAATTCTCTGCTGCAGCCCTCAATCCTCAACTGCGCCCCCTGGGTAATGGCAGTGTTGGCCGCCTCCCAACCCTACCCCACCCTACCCTACCCTACCCTACCCCACCCTGCCCAATTGATACCTGTTCCAGGTGTTGAACCTAAGCAGCTGTGGTTTCACTGAGGAGGACGTCCCAGCCCTGGGCACCTTTGCCGACGCGCTGGCAGCCAACCACTCCATAGACAACATAGACCTGGACGCAAACTTTTTTGGTAAGAGGATCGTTGACACATGGGTATGCCATGTTGTAAAGCAAGTTCAGCCCTCTCCCAAACGCTTCCGTCAGAGTGCCGTCAGAGTGAGAGTAACGCTTGTGATTCGTCAAATCCGTGGCCATATATCGACACAGCCGTGGGTGTTGTCGCTGCGGATGGCGACTAAAACAAATTACAAAAAAATAACAGTCCACACCCGCTGTAACATGTACTGGATGCTACAGCTGCACATCAATTGGTGGCGTCATGGTGCTGTCATGCTTCTGTCATGCTTCTGCACGTTGCTTGCAGGTGATGCAGGGGCGGTTGTGTTCTTCCCCCTCGTGTCCCGAGACCCCCACATCAAAAAGTTTCGGATCACCGCTCGGGGCATGACAAGAGCAGGGGGTGGCCAGCTCACTGCGCTGGTCAGAGACCACTTCGCTAAGAAGAGCAAGAAACGATCGGTGTCACCAAAGAAGAAATGATTCCTTTGTCCTGGTTGGCTTGTCAAACCCTGCTGGTGCTTTGCTTGCCTGGAGTCACTGGTCGCTATTGGCAATGTTTTGACAAGCCTGGACTTCCCTTTTGATTTGGTCTTTTTCTGCCTGCTGATGCATCTCACCAGATCCAGTCCCACCTGGATAAACATCCAGGAAAGTTCATTAGTCCTTCCTGATTAAACATTCAGGTAGCTTATTTAGTCCCTTGAAATCGCCCTCCACAGGTTGCAGCTGTGGTCATACATCGACCAGCTTTACAAAATAGGCCCATCAGGCGTCCTGTAGTGACCTCCGAAACTGGCCGTGCTCGCCGTTGTCTATGATTATGCGAGGGGCTTTGCTGTTGGGTGATGGGATAATCTGGGCTGTCTGTCACGTGAGCAATTTGAGAAATGCATCCAACACTGGCCTCTTATCCCCATATTATCGGCGCCCTCTGTCTGGCCGGATTTCGTTCTACGCGCAAAGCGTATTTGTTATTTCATTGTTTTCATGCTATTGTAAACGGCAGCAGCAGCAACAACAGCAGGTTGAGAAGCAACAAACAACCTTAGTACTGCCCCAGACATGGCAGCACGACACATCAGTGGCAGGCCACGCCATCCACTTCCGTCATACCCTACGGTCTTCCGGCCCATGCGTCAACGCTGACGTCACGGCGCGTGGGATTCTGGAAGGCCTCCTCATTTGAGATCCAGTGTGCTTCCCCTTTCAGCGAGCCAAACGACTGCGTTTCACCGTGCAATCATTTTGCAAGTATCACGCGGCAACTCGACTTACCGCACGATGGCCGCGACGGGCTCGCTCCTGCTGCCCGTTCTGCTGACGCTCTTAGCGACACAGGGGACAGCCGCACCTGCTACTGCAACGGAATTGGTAAGGCGGCTCTTAGGCAAGAGCTCTTGTGACTGTCGCGTGTTGCAAGCAAAGCCGGACGCCCTTCTTCCGGGGACACTGCTGACGACTATGGACCCCCGATATGCATCACGTTTATGATATGAACTTCAAATTGCCGACGCAGGCATGCTCTACATCTCCTAAGTACTGTGGAGGGCTTGATTGCCCAGGCTACGAGGTAGGTGAACAGGTCTGCACACAAGCAAAACACGCCCAGCAGGTAATGTTCCAGCTCATCACGCGCTGCTGTGCTTTGCTTTGCTGTGCTTTGCTCTGATTTGATTTGTTGTGCTTTGTGTGTGCTGCTGTTGTCTTGTTCTGATGTCTACTGTTCTGATGTCTGCTGTTCTGATGATGATTTCTTGTACGTACTCTTCCTCGTCTCCTGCAGACCCTGAAGGACCTTGGCAATGATGTGGAGCTCCGCCGCTACACCCCCAGCAAATGGGTGGTGACGGATGTGGACGAGCGAGGCTACGAAAAGGCAACTGCTGTGGGGTTTCAGGTGAGCGCCGCAAGTCCTACCGTAATCAGGTGCAGCGCTTTCTTAGCTGTCATGTCATGGCAATTAGGACTGCCAGCCGTTGGTCTGCTGCATCATGGTGGATGTTGAGACGTTCCAATGACTTGACTGGAGGCAACGGCATCAGTACCATGCATACAGCGTTCATGTGCAAAACCTCGGTTTTACGTCAAAGCCCTCATCGGCTCCCCCTCCATGTGCTCATCTATTGGTGTGATGCTGCAGCGGCTTGTGAAGTACATCTGGGGTGACAACGAGCTGGAGAGGAAAATTGAAATGACCTCTCCTGTGGTCACCACAGTGCGACTGGATGCAGACCAGCGGATCAGAGACGACTTCACCGTCAGTTTCTTCCTACCACGCGAGTGAGTGCCCCGAGCAAGGGCCATTTCACCCTCGATTGTGCCAGAGTACGGCCAAGTGTTGGCTGTATGATAGTGCATGCCGTGTGGTCTGGGTGCCATCTGCTGTACCATGTATCAGGGGGTAGGCACGAGATTATCTTCCGACCCATACCGGGTTTAGCCCAATCTCGTCGCGGCAATTGCATAGGCACAGTTCAAGGAGCTTAAATTCAAATTCTGGGGCCATTTTGAGCTGGTCAGGAACAGAGGTGTCTGTCGGTGGATTAGGAGTGGAAAAGGAAGTATGAGGTCGCATGGGAAATGTCGTTTTGCAGGCCATCCATGAGTCGGAATCAATATCCTAACATGCCATTCTGCCAGGCTCGTTGAGAGCTACCCAATGGCATACTCAGGGGTGCTCAGGGGTGTACTCAGGGGTGTGCTCAGGGGTGCACTCAGGGGTGCGCTCAGGGGTGCCCAGGGGTGCTCAGGGGTGCTCAGGGGTGTTCTCAGGGGTGTACTCAGGGGTGCTCAGGACCGGCAACGGACTCTGACCCTGAAAGCTGTCTCAAATTTGGAAAGTTCTTTGTTTGCAATTGAGCATTGGACAGCTCATATGAGACTTGCGGCGATGGCCGCGTTTACGCTTGCTGGTCATCAGACTAACCCATGTGGAAATGAGACTGATGTTTCCTCAGAATTTGACCCCGAATTTATAAGGCTCAGCCGCCTGCTCTCGGACAGGCCGCAAGAATGGCTCGGCCGCCTGCTCTCGGACAGGCCTGAACTGAGGTGACCGCCTGAGGGCGCTGGCTGTAAATCAACCTCTGGCCAGCCCGCGCTGCAGCTGTGAGCCGATCTCCAAACCGAATCAAGCAGACGAGTGCATCAACTCAACAGGCCGAGAAAAATTGTCCCAGAGGGCAGATCTTGTGATTATGGGCAGATCTTGTGAACACATAGCTTCGTCTTATCATGTGTTCAGATATCAACCCGAGGATGAGAAATGCAAGGCACCACAATTCTGTGAGGCTCGGGCCCAGCCGCTGCGCCGCTGCACGGACCCGCCCGCCCCCCGCGATGACCGCGTGCGCATCGTGAACCTCGGGGAGGTGGAGGCCTACGTGCTGCCCTTTGGCTCCTATGCAGTAGGCTTCAGGTATGTGCTTTGCCAGCAGTACAAGCACCTCTGGCTGCCCGTACTCTACTAGTGTGTAGGCTGCAATACATGCTGGCACATTCCTAACGTCCTGCTCGTAGCCTATGAGTTTACAGTGCCACATTCTCAACATTCTTGGCCGTCATCTACTTCACTCTGCCACTCTGTCCTGTACCACTCTGTCCTGTAGGATTAAGCGGTTGGCTCTAGACTTCTTCGACTATCTGGTGAGTGGCCGCGGGCAACTGCCAAGAACAGTGCTTTCCTTACACGCGCAAACCCAGCACTGTTATATCGGGCAAGGCCTTGCAGTCACCTGCCTATCTGGTACCAGCAGGTTGAGTAAAGACAGTTCTCAATGTTGATAATCACATTCTGTACGAGGCTGCTTCTGGATTTAACAATTTCAGTTGTTGATTGCGCAAGTGTGCAAGCGTGCTTTTTGCAGGAGAGGAATGGAGAGTCCGACTTCGACCGCGACAACTTCTTAGTTGCCGTCTATGACCCGCCGTACAAGCTCGTCAACAGGTAGGCCTGGGCTGCTTTTGGAAGTTGTAGTACTTGTTGTCCGTTGAAACTATTGGGCCCTGCTATATCCTTCCGATTGTTTTACAGGCTCCCGGTGGGTGCATGATGCATTCATGACACCACAAGGTCGCCACAAGGGAGTGGAATTTACAGGAAAGGCATCCAGTTCCTGCAGCCGGCCATGCGCATCCTTTCACCGCTGTGCAGGCACAACGAGCTGTGGGTTCTCAAGTCGTCCGGCGCGCACAGCGGCCCTCCACAGTAGCTGGGCCAGCCAGTGAAGCGACCCGTGTCCGGGTAATCGCCACTTTGTTGCTATGTGGAAGTGGAAGTGCAGAGATTTGCCTTTGCAAAGAGACATCTGTTGGTGACAGCTGCTTTCATAGCCCTCTTCTTGTTTGTACTTAGCCACAGTAAGTTGTTGTTGTTAGCGTTACCCTCACTCTGACGTCAACTTGTGTGTACGTAACCACAGGAAGTGATTTGGGGCCTCGAGCACGACGTTAGTTGATAATAACGGTTAGAAATGAATGCCGAGTCACTTTACTGTGGTGATGATGCATTAGGCTTGCCTTCCCCAGTCATTTGGGGGTGCAACGCATACGCTGCACAGTCTTCCAACATTTCCCCACGGCTAGATTCCCTTTAGTAAGAGACGTTTTTGCAATCTGCGCAAATTTGGTATTTGCATGGACGTGCTTCCAGGTGTTGATCTGATTGAATATGGCATCTTACAAGGAGGGAGTGCACACCAGGAAGCACGATAAGGCAGCCACTCTTAATCAAATGACTACAAATCGGCGCGTCCGAAGGGAGACAATGTGTTGATCTAGCCCATAGTATCAGTCTTACCGAATCCACCTTATGTCGTCACCTTTGACAACCCTTTCCACCAGAATCCGAACTCGCTTATTAAGCTTGGCGTGCACGCATTATAGGCCAGAGCTCCGCAGGCGCCTCAATTTATTGCTCAGTTTCCACCGCTCAACATGCAAAACCCGCTCAGCATTTTGCACCAAACACCCGTCGTTCAGCGCCCAACCCGACAAAAACGCTTAATCTTCAGCGTACCAGCTCATGCAGCTTGAATTTGATCTATTGACTTGGACTTGTGTTTCCGCCCGGAGAGAGGAACACTAACAGAAAGGAATAGAAACGAAAGCGGGCAACAAGGGAAACATTTGTACGGCGAGGCACCCATCACCCGGTGTGCCAGGTCTGGCTGCTAGTCCTTCACTCAACAAACGGGCTGACCTACAAAATGTCTCCGCAGATGAGGGTGTCTGATGTGTGGGCGTATGCGGTCATTTGCGGCTGCACCATAAGCTACTGAACGGGATGGTGAAACTGCCATAATGCTTAGGATCATCTGTTGCGGCCTGCCATGCATTTGCGGCGGTGATCGCCAACAATTGTAACCACCGTTTGGTTGCGGCCTGACTGAACAACCTATACACTGACATTTATGAGCACCTGCTGTATCCTCTCCGTTCCTTGCAGCAGTTGGAATTGGTATGAAGGGTGTGAATAACGCAGGGTTGTGTTTTGATGACACATCTTCATCAAGCATAACGTTCGGCAAGTCCAAAATGCCTGCCAGGCAAGTATGACATAGGATTATGCAGCTACTGCATGTAGGCGTTGTGGAAGCAGTGCGCTCGTCAACAATGATTGAGGCATGTACAGTGACAGTCCCTATTTCCGACCTGGCCAAGATCCGACCAGTGTTCAGGGTTGCGTTTGTAAGGGGACTCACTCCCCATGACGGTTTTCTTAACCGCAAAGATCGATCGACGTGGATAGCGTAATGGAATTCGGTCGGATAAAGGGACAGTCACTGTACTTCACCATGTGCTGCATAAATGGCCAACTGTGGCAGCCACCACATGCAAGCCCTGCTGATATTTGATCACTCACCTGTACCTTAAACTAGACAATGTATGAGGTGATTCGGCAAACAGTTGCTGCGATACCAGGCAGCAACCTTATGCGCTTAATAAGCCATTCATAAGTCCGTAGCAAAGTATTTGACTGGACGACACTGGAGCTGCAAGGCTGCGCTGAAGGCCTGGATTCAGAATTGACATCTGACTTGCCATGCTGTTCCAAGGAATGAACGCCCACAAAGTGTGACAATCTCAACAAGCAAGTTGGATGATAATCCAGCCACACCAA
>QAXH01001387.1:0-20744 GCA_004335635.1 Chloromonas sp. AAM2 | reverse complement strand
TGTGGCAGGGTGACTTACTGAGTCATGCATGCCGAAGCCGTCCCATGCATGAACAGCTATGTGTGTTTGCAAGTCCGGGCCTTTAGTCAAGCCCCCAAGGGAGCAAAGCAGTGAGTAGTTTGTAAGCTGAATAGCACAAGAGAAAGAAGACATCGCTTTACTGTGCTGCAGCCATGCAGAACTGTCATGTCCTGGCCATGAACCTCCAACTGAAACCTCTAACTGGGATTGTAAGTATTCTCAGTCTCATGCTCAAGAATCATCAACAGGGTAAGTAGCAGCGCTGCCACCCCAGCTTAAGGCCTTACCATCTCGTCTCAAGTTGTCCTCCTGAACCTTGTCAAGCACCTGCGTGCCAGTCCAACACACAGCTGTGTGTGCAATGCAGCGCCATGAGCTTGCACTGCTGCTCCTGTGCAAGAACCCACTAACCAGATTCGAGGGGCTGTTGCTCATAAGCCACACTGGTGGAGTGCTGTTAACAAACATGTTTTTTGGCCTATCATGTGCCAGTCATTGCGCCATGTGCAGCAGTGAAGTTTCCGCACAGAGCATGCATTACTCGGAACAGCCAGTGAGAACACGCCGCAGGCGTTTGTGCAGGCATGCATCGCAATTGCTCGCAGTCAGGCAGTGTGACAGCAGGCTGTGCCATGCGTCTGTGAGTCATGGAGTGAACAGAAGACAGTTCATGTGCAACGTTGATCTTCATTAAAATGATTACTCACCTCATCAGGCACACGCACGTACTTAATGGTGTTGCCACGGATGTATGCTTCCGGCATGCGCCAGAACCGATCACCATCCTGCATCATGCACGGGGCCAATAGATAGCTGACTGTGTGAACTCCAGGATTAGTCTCAACTTAGAGCCAAGGTCTACTGCCAGGATGTGTGCAGCACAGGGTGAAGTGACATGTCATGTGCAATGGCTTGTAAAACTGCATCACAGAGCCAGTCGAGCAGTCGACTGTTGCCTGTTCAAACCCACCCTGGAGCCGCAGATGACCTCTCGAAGGTGGATGTTCATCCAAGTGTCACACAGCACCATGTGCCCATTGTATGTCTCTCCAGTTTTCAGCTCTACGAGCTGCACATGCGCAAGATGCATGGACCACCTTGAAAACTGAGAAGCGCAAAATCTGCTACAGACCACAGGGCATGCAATGTATGTATTAGTATGCACCAAGTGCTCACCACAGGGTGCCCTTGAGCTGTCTTGAGCAGGGAAAGAGGTAGCATGGAAAGCTAGATCGCTCCCTTCCCCGTGAGCCGCCCGCTCTGTCCACCCTTTTCGTCTACTCAGATCGCTCTCAAATGCTTGTAAATTCAATGAATCAATGGCAACCCATTGGCTGGGGATCCTGTGTGGGAGCAGTGGCACAACTAACGAGTTTGCAGTGCAGTTTTGTATTCTATACTGATTGCACGTAATTTGGCATGCAGCTGGGCAGGACGGCAGTACTAAGCGATGAAGCACCTACCATCCCGATGGCGCAACAAAAACCGCGGAAACGTCCTTGCAGGGCAATTCTCCGGCCCTGGCTACTCTCCAAGCCCTGTTAGCTGAATTGGATACTGTGGTGGAGGACGATGTTGACATCCACTGGGCACATCAGTTGGCTTGAAGAGAGCGTCTTGTGGAGCATTGGAGCTTCGTATACAGTTCTGCGATGGCATGCCCTGCAGCGCTGAAGCGTCTGCAAAGCGCAGTCTCCTGCGCTGCAGGGCAGCTCGGTGGTCAACAGAACTAGCATAGCTGATGGCTAACCCAACCGAGCTCCATGGGAGCGAGGCGAGCACCTTCCGCTTCTCGCTTACATTCAAGGCACCAGGTTTGTGCTGATGCCGAGTGATTGCTGGCAGATTGCTTTCAAAGGGGTTGTACCCGATGTGTGGCTGTGGCTGTGGTCGCCCAACCACCAGCACACGCCACTGCGCGGTGGTTCCGCCTGGAGCTTGACACGTAGATTTGCTACTAGCCATGATATGTGCTGCGTATTGCACAGAATGTCACTGCTCATGCACAGCCTCAGCCCGGTCAGATGTTTCACTGTGCTCGCTCCGACCTCTACGTGGTTGCCAGCCACTACCATCGGGTGCATGTACAATGCAGCACAGACGATTTATTTGCCAGATAATCAATTCGGCTTCATTCTGCCGCCTCGCAGCGGTGGAGGGCGAGTATTTGATGGAAGTGGCCAAGAGCAGATGGCCAGTGCTCACTTTCATCTTCTGTTTCGACATCGCGTGCTACATATTCCGCTTCCTGGCCAAGGTCGTCGCCCTGTCCACGAATTCGGGTGCGACTGACTCACTGGGCCGGCAGTCCATGCACCACCCATGCAAAACAAGCCTGTATTCACTGCGTGCGGTGACTTGTACTATAGGAGTCAAACAGTAGGAATAATTCAAGCATACCGTAAAAGGCATTGTATCTGTTGTTTGCCTGCCACTTTGCAGATGGCCAGGTGGACGTCCTTACAGCTGCAGCCACTGTCCTAAATGAAATCTTGCCACAGCTGGCAAACATGGCGTTGCTTTACACGGCCATCAGCCTCCTCAACCGGCGTTCTCGCAAGCATGGGGACACCGCCGCTCGGCAGGTGCGGTCAGAGGACCAGCTGAGTCGCATCTGAACGCTGGGCATGGTGGGCTCAGCTCTGGCATGGGCAAACGATCCCATTCAACAAACAGAATAGCAGCTGGTGCAGAGCAAGCCACATGGCCGTTTGGAACAGTTGGGATGGTTGCAGTTGGCACAGGTCAGATGCTGTTTCGTTGCACAAGCCCCAACTGGCTTCAGTCAGCCATGCATGGATGGCAATCTGGTGGTGAGGCACAATCAGCCGAGCAGGCTGGGTGGAGCTCACTGCAGCAGTCACTAGTCATGCTCACTGCAGCTCTCTGCAGGAAACAGAGTCAAAGCAGTGATCGGGTAACAGCTTTCAAGAGCATCCTGCGACAGAAAACAGAAAACAATCAGCAGCACACTGCACAGCTAGATTACTTCTGTGATTGCATACTGCCAAGGCTGTCAGTTTCAGACAGCAGTTGGCTGGGTACACTGGATGGTGATCAGTCGTGAAACAACTGCCCCGCTCCAACCAGCCTGATCCCGCAGCTGATGCTTGCCTACCCTCAGGGCGAGCAGGGCTCTGTCAGGTTCTACATACGCCACAATGCTGAAATGGCGATGGCGTGTACTACATGAGCTTGCCTGCTTTCACGCTTTGCAAAGCATCCTCATTCCCTTGTCCTGCGCCAGCTTGACTGGCCAGCCAGGGAGACTCGGCACTGACAAGCTTCATATTGCATGACGTCTGCCTTGCTGTTGCGTTTGCTTCTTGTTGCTGTTGTTTACATGTCCTTGCGTTGTTGTGTTTGCATATGCAGGAGGAACTGCTTCTGTCCGTTCTGATGGCCATGGCCATCTGCAACCTGCTCGCCAGCTTAGGCGCGGGCGCACCCCAGGACTACGTGTACGCTGCCTTCTTCCTCATTTGCACGTCCACGTTTCTCAAGATTCGTTGGTGGGTCGGCACGCTGGTGCTGGCCACCCCGGTGGCGCTGCTGCACATGTGGCAGCACGGGAAGGGCGCGCATGTGCCGCTGCCTCCAGATGCACTGGTGAGTGGTGTGTGTGTGTGTGTGTGTGACAGTGTGGAGTGTATGTGTGTGTAGGAGGGGCGGATACGGGGATGTGTGTGTGTGTGTGTGTGTACGTGCGTGCGTGTGTCTGCATCCAGGTGTCAATGTATGACGTGCTGTAGCCTTGATGTGACATGTGCTGGAATCAAACAGCAGCAATAAATCAAGCACACCAGTTGGTACTACGTATTTTCTGAATACTGATTCTTGGATTTGAACCCAGGTGCACATCCTGGTGGCTTGGGCGGTGGGCGGGCTCATGGCGTACCTGGCGGAGTGGTACCGGCGGCAGATGTTCAGCAGCCAGTGCATGGCAGCAGCGGCGCACCAAAAGGAACTGCTTGAGGCACAGGTAAAGAGAGCCCTGATCACGAAGAGCCCTGGGAAGGGAAACTTGAGCCTGGATTTTGCAGGCCTGATTGCTGTTGGTCCTCCTGCATGGGTCCGAGAGATCGGGTCCTAGCGACAGCCCTGCTTGATGGTGATAGCGATCATGCTGACCTGGAGGTATGCATGCGGACAGTGGTGATGGTGTGCGTGTCGTTCTACGTGTGTATTGTCCCACAATCAAAACAGGCGATGGCGTAACATTCACCACACAAGAAGCCTGGTTATGACTTGGTCATGCTGATGCCGCAGAGGACACACGAATACACACACACTCTCTCTCTCTTTCTGTGGTGCAGGCACGCATGCGAGCACAGCGTCAGTTGGCAGCGGCGCAGGCGCAGGCAGCCCAACGGGCTCTTGTGGTAGCGCGGGACAAGGCAGCGCATGAGGCGCAGATCGAGTTCATGAGCCTCATGTGCCATGAGGTGCGCAGCAGAGGGTGCATGCATACGAAAGGGTATTGCGTACCGTGCAGCTACAAAATCTGTAATACCATATACGGCACAGGTCCTTTTGAAGCTGCAGCAATGAGGGGCAAGCGAACAGAGGGCTGCAAGCAAAGCCAGCAAAGGGCTCATGCTTTGAAAGATTATTCTGGGTTGGATCCCGAGTGGAGTTGCGAGATGGACATTTCACCAACAGTCCCAACAGTCACCTCAATACCGGCGTTGGAAAAGTTCAGGGACCTGTATTACGTGTACAGAGCTGAGCAGTCACTAGACTGAAAGTTGCCCCTGAAAAGAGCAAAGAAAAAGCAGCAGCAGCAATCGGGAACAGAGGGCTGCAAGTGAAGGATCGCACAAGGCAGGGCACAGTACGCTTGAAAGCGCAGGGCAGGGTTAAAGCCAGCGCAGGTTAAAGCCAGCGCAGGGAGGGGTGCAGACAGGGAAGAGCCGAAGATGATACTGGCTGTTGATGATACTAACACCACAACAGCTTCTAACGCAGATCTTCTTGTACTGCCTCTTGTGCTTGTTTGCAGGTCCGCACGCCACTGAATGGCTGCCTTGCTTCCGCTGAGATGCTGCTGGAGACCGCCCTGTGCTCGGAGCAGCGCGAGCTGGCAAACACCATCAAAGTCAGCGGCTCGATTCTGTTGTCTACCGTGTCGAATTTTTTAGATTTCTTCAAGGTGAGGCGTGTAACGGGCAAAGGGGAATCATCGCCAGCTCGGTTGAAAAGGAAAGGGGAAAAAGAGTGTCATGGGGCCAATAGTGGCCAGGTAGCTTAGGGAGAGGGAATGGAGCAGGGTGATTGCGCAATACATTAACAGGAAGTATACGCAACACTGCTCAGGGCATGACCACCATACTGTCCCAATCTGAGACAAGCTGGAAAAAGCTCAATAATGCCTGCTCTGGCATGAAGAGGCTGTTTTAGCAGCAGACAGTATTGTTTGGATTGGATTTCCACCAATCTGAGCATTACATATTCTACCAATGACAACAGACCGTTCACACTGCCATCTTGCGATTTTCATGGGAATAATCTTGCCCTTATGACGCATATATATGATATGAGAGGCTGTATTCGCACTGAAGTACCTGATGACTGGTATTCGTATTGTGCTTTGTTGCGTGCAAACGCACAAACGCCCGTAAACAAGCTGCAAGGAGCTCTCTGTTATTCAGGTTGTGCGTCGTTTACCTGCCTGTTGTGATCCGCAGATGGAAGCTGGCAAGACGCTCGACATCGTGCGCACCGAAGTGGACCTACTGCAGCTAGTGCATGACGTGCACTGCATCATAGAGGCCATGGTCGGAAGGAACGGAGAGGTGAGAAGAGCGCACATCAGCGTCTGCTTGCCGCTTATGTGCCTGAACCGCTGCGCAGTGCAGGCCGCATCATCATCACCACCATCATCATCATCATCATCATCATCATCATCATCATGGCTTTTCATGGTTCAACCCACGGTACTGCAGCTAGACACAATATCTCTTTAAGAATTACGCGCCTGACAATCGTTAACCCAAGAAAGCTCACTGGTAGCCAGGGTGCAAAGTACGAATGTCATCACTGGCGACATGGTTCCCAGTTGAGAGTGGGGCGCTTGTTGCTTTCCAATACAGCTGGCAGGTCGTTGATGGGTGTTCACTACCGTTGGTTCAGTGTCCATTCCGGCCTACTGAAGAGCATGTGCAGCCATGTCGTTAGCTGTAAAAGCTGTGAAAGCTGTGAACTTACAGGGGCGATTGGATTATTGTGCCGGTCCTTGTAAGGCAAAGACCAGCAGAGCTAGTGTATGACATTAAACTTTCTGATGATTATTGTATTCAAAAATGGTATTGTATGTTTAATCTTCTGCCCTGTTCAGGTGCGCCTGTTGCACCCTGAGTTGACCATGTCGGTCGAGAGCATGGGGCCGGACGGGATCCACCACATCGTGTGCGACCCCGACCGCGTGCGCGGCATCCTGCTCAACCTGTACACCAACGCGGCAAAGTTCACGAAGCAGGGGCACATCGGCCTGCGGGTGCAGGAGGTAGGTGATCATGCAAAGACCACGTGTCACAAAGCCACGTGCAAATTGCAGCACATACAAAACGTGTCACAAAGCCACATACAAACGGAGAGGTACACATGAGCAATTATGGTTGTTGAAGTGATTTGCACGGAGAGGTTGCCTTGCATTGGGCGGTCATTTGGACTAGGTTGATGACGTAGTGTCCAGGGGCTCAGGCAAAATCAGGCGGTCAGCAGTGGGCTACACACGGCACACACACACACACACACACACACAGGCACATGGGTTTTATCGTAATCTGATGTACACACAACAGGGAATGAGTGACCAGGAGAAAGGTGTCCTAATCACGTTTCTCAATGAACTCTGGTCCAGGAGCTGGATGGTGTCCTGGGAGGGGTGCCAGACATGCACGATACATACACACCTGCACATACACACATCACAACACAACACAACCTGTGCTGCAGTTGAGCAAGGGTCCAAGCCTGCACATCAGTCATGCTATATCGTACCTTTCCAGGGCAGTAGTGGTGGTCAAGGAAACTGTATCTTGTTGTTGCCACAAATCTTGCCCATTCTTTGCCAAGTAGTGCCGTGGGTTGAACCATGAAAAGCTATGTAATGATGGATGAATGATGATGTGCCGAGTAGTACTACTTTTATGCCCATTAGGCACCTGCGCAGTGCAGTGTGTCCTGCACCTCAAGGGGCACATGAAACACTCAATCCAATGGGAAGGCGCCACAAGTAACTGGCGTAAGACATGGGCAGTAGTGGTGGTGATGCAGGCCGTGTGCATGCTATTGAAGATGTTTGATCAACAAATTGTAGAGGATTCTGCCCTGGTTTGCTGCCTTACAGGTGAGCGGGCAACATGAACCCGCTCCCGGTGAAGGTTACGGAAAAGTCACCGTCACGCCGGCCTACCAGCCTTTTGCGCACACAGACAAGCCCGCCAGCACACAGCCATCCAAGGGAAGCGATATGGACCCCGAGGCTTTGCATGCTCCACAGGGCACCGGGCTCAATGGGCACACTGGGCACAAACAGGGAGATGCATCAGCCAGGGATTCAGGCGTGTGGTTACGGCCGGGCGATGCTCCTGCTAGCGATTCATCTGCCGCCGCAGATATGGCAGCAGAGATGTCAGCTGGGCAGCTAAACGGCAGGAGTAGCATTGCCGAGGCAAACAGGCCGGCACAAGCACCGATGGATGGCAGTGGTAGGACAGAAGCGGATGCAGCAGCAGCTGCAGCCAGCACCAGTGGCAATGGCAGTGATAGCAGCACTCCGGGCCGATGGTTGCTGTTTGAAGTGATGGATACAGGTAAGCAGTGGGCAAGGCAGCGTGGGATGTGAACAGCACTGCTGTTAGACCTCGTACAGTTTTTGAACAGTTTGCGATCAGTGACACACAGTGGTGCGTGCTTGGTGCATGGCCCTAAGTTGCAATGTGCTCTTGGTACCAACCAAGCGTTTGCTGTCTTCTGCTATCACAAGGTGGTTGATCTGACCGTTTTGCGGTTTTTGTACGTTTCTCCGCAGGCGTTGGCATCACACAGGAGGGTTTGCATGCTCTGTTCAAGGAGTACTGTCAGGGCACAGAGGACGACATGCGCAAGCCCCGTAGCAAAGGGGGCACGGGTCTGGGGCTGTCCATCTGCTCTAAGCAGGTGAGCTTTGATCAGCAAGCTCGGTCTACGATGTTTGGTCATTTGTCAACTAGGCAATGAAGACTGGCCTGGGACTGTCTATGTGCTCTAGACAGGTGGCCTTACTTAAGCAGGCTCAGTCTGTGATGTTCGATCAGTTGTCAACTCGTAGTGAAGACAGAGAAGCAGGCTCTTTCTGTGATGTTCGATCAGTTGTCAACTAGTAGTGCAGACAGAGAGCAGGCTCAGTCTGTGATGTTCGATTAGTTGTCAACTAGTAGTGCAGACAGAGAAGCAGGCTCAGTCTGTGATGTTCGATCAGTTGTCAACTAAAGTGAAGACACAGAAACGAGTGGCGACAGAGGCAAAGGGCTAGGATAGTTCCGCACTGCTGGCATAGCGCATGACTTGGGTATGCAGTGACCTGCAACCGTCAGTGGATGCTGCTGAATCCGCTTCTGGAGCATGCGACGTGCACTGATTTGCTAATTAAGGCGCCACTAGCAGCGAATGCAGGTGAATTCAATTCACGCCATCCGGTTGGTATTCGTGGTTTAGCAAGCTGTGTGGCTGACAAAACTTCATGTTGATTGGTTTAGCAGCACACATGGAGCCGTTTGCACGCAGCCGCTCACATTGGAACGTGTGTGTGTCGCGACTGCAGGTTGCCGTGCTAGGTGGGCGCATTGGTGCTTACTCCAGTCCTGACAAGGGCTCCGTGTTCTGGTTTACCATCCCGCTCATTCTGCCTCCCAAGCAGCATGCAGGGCCCTTGAACAGTATGTCAGCCACCTTCCGTGCCCCTTCTCCCTCCGGGCCGGATGCCGCCTATGTCAGCACATGGCCCAGTACCACACCAGCACGTGGCACAACAGCAGCAGCAGTCAACGTTCAGATACAGCCAGAAACGGGCTGGGAAACGGACAGGCCGGGCTCGCAAGCCTTGGATGCTTCACCAGCACAGGCGGGCGGGCCGCTCAGCATCATCTTGCAGCCTAACCCTGCCGCAAGCCACCAGTACGCAGTGCTGCACCCCATGACAGCAGCAATGCCTAGGGTGGCTTCCAGCCAAACGCTGACTCAGATTGGCGGGTCAGGGATGGCGGGCTGGGATCCCGAAGGACAGCATTGTGCTGCAACCCGCTGCCACCGTAGCTTAGACATGCCACCCCACTTCACCATGGACACTGAGCAGCCTTCTATTGCCCAGCTGCTGCAACGACGGCTGGCCAACTACCCCACACATGCCCATGTGCATGGCGATCATGCACCGCAGCACATTCCTGGCAACTCCTCTCCATGCAGTGGCGATCTCTTCAGCGGCCCAGTGGCTGGTGTGGAAAACTCGGGCAGTTACTGTTACAACAGCATGGCTCGGTCGTTGTCGCAAACGCCACCTCCTGCGAGCCTACTAGCTACTGTGTCTGACCTGAGCTGCATGGATGGGTACCCAGAAAGCGGCCGGGACAGCATGAGCATGGGAGGGGACATGCAGGGAGCAGGGAGCCCCACCCCCCCGGTGTCCATGCGGCACAGAAGTGCATTAATGGGATCGGTCAGGGTGGGTTCGCCAAGCCTGCCACGCGTCCCCAGCCAGCCGATGGTTGCGCACATGCTGCCAGCCAGCCATGCACGCAGCAGCCTTTGTAGCAGCCCCGTTCCCAGCGGAACCGGCTATGGTACATCCTCAGGGGTGGGATCAGGTGTAGATCACCCACGAAGACAGAGTGAGACACTTCTACCGCCTGGTGGACTAGCCATGGGGTTCATGGCACCTTCCCAGTACCAAGGTTACGTGCACATGCAGCCCATGGCGGGTGGCGGAGGCTCGACGGGGACTCACACACACGCACTGGCCTCGCTGCGTGGTCGGCGGGTGTTGTTAGTTGAAGATAACCTTATCAACCAGACAGTGGCTCGGAAGATGCTTGCTGGGTTGGGCATGCAGTGCACAGTTGCCAGCAATGGGTTGGAAGCTGTGAAAGCCGTGCAGGCGTCAATGGGGGGAGAAGCTAGTGGCGGTTTTGATGTGGTGCTGATGGATATGATGATGCCTGTCATGGGGGGGGTGGATGCAACAAGGCACATACGAGAACTTGAATCAGGGCAGCAAGGCGGTAGCAGTGGTGAACCAGTAAGCGATGAAGCCACAGCGGCGGTTTCTGGACCAGCCACAGGGCAACTGACACAACTGACACCAGCAGCCAGCACCCGTGGCGGCGCTCGCAGTAGCAGTAACGTGGACAACGTTCTGCCACGTGTGCCTATTCTGGCCATGACTGCAAATGCCAGCGACAGGGATAGGGAGGAGTGTCGGTTGGCAGGTATGGACGGTTTCTTGAGCAAGCCTGTGCTCAAGGATCGGCTGGCAGACGCCATACTACAGGTACGAGCAACCTTCGCCCTCTGGCAACACACGAGCAGCATCTTTTGTGAAGTTTGTCATGGTCCATTCATCATTCATCATCATCATCATCATCATCACCATTCATCACATAGCTTATCATGGTTCTACCCACGGTACCGCAGGACCAACCAGCTATGGTCCGTTGAGCATGCAGAGTTGTGCAAACGAACATCATTGTGCAGCACACGTTCAGTCTGCCGTGTGAAGTTAGCCACACTGTAGACAGGAGGCAGGGCAGTTAGCATGCAAAGTCGTCGGCTCCAGTCGGTCTGCTCGCTTCCTTTGTGACTAGGCATGGAAGGGCGTGCCAATCGATCAGACTGCCAATGTACCTTCTAGCCACCCAGGGCGTTCGATGTCTAGCCAACAGGCAAGCAGGCACGAACATACGCTGCCATTGGTGTCACGTGAGCCATCTAGGCATTCCGCTGGTTTGGTCGTTAATGGTCACCATGCTGCGCCATGCTGCAGGTACTTGCCGGCGGTGCATGGCAGTCAGCAGGCAGTGGCGCCCGCTAGCCAGCACAGAGGGAGGCAGTGCCTTTGCCACAGGCCATGCACGGGGCTGCCCAGCCTTGATGGTAGCCAACAGTCATTATGGCTGATGGCTGGCGACTGACCAAACCTGTGCTGGCATTGATCAGTCTTCTGTGTTGCGTTGCCAGGCGACTGAACAGTCTCAGTGCGCCGCGCTGCCTGATGACCATTTTGCACCAGCTGCTGTGGCACGGGAAGGGCCTGGAAGTGCAGCAACAGGGCGCCGGATGGCTGGCAAGGGTGGGAGGCTGTTTGAGGTGATCACCAAGCGGTGGATGAGTGCACGAGAGGCTGGGAGTGCGTGAGCGCTTGAGGGACAGTCCAAACGCAACAAATGATGTGACGGATTTCAGTTCTGATCACCCACTGGTGATGAGAGTGCGTCTAAAGTGTCAATTGACGCATGCGAGAGTGAGAAACGGTTTGAAAGCGTATGGTGGGAAGGGAAGGCCTGATTGGCCGGCTGTGGAAGGAAAGTAGCAAAGGAAGGATCTTGTTGGGCTGATTGGAGAGTATGAGATGACTTGACCTGGGATTGATAGCCTGGGGATTATTGGTTGAAGGGAAATTGAATGAGGGGCAACCTACAGTAGTAGGCAGGCCAAAATGCTGCCAGCCATGAGTGTTTTTCGGTTGCAAGACAACCAATCAGGGCATGTAAGACACAGCAGTTCATGACGAGGAACGCATGCAGAAGGCATGTACACATGACCACGCCATGCAGCAGGCATGCAGATGGTTCTGACATGGGGTGGCTGGTGATAGTGAGCGGGGTTTGTTTGTGCTTGTGTGTTTGTCAGGCTTGACCTGGCCGGTGATGATACTTTGTGTTACTCTTTCTCGTGACAACGGTGCTCGTGGTTGCAATGTTCATGATTGGCCGACTGGCAAGCTAGCAGTCAGAAACGGCTGCAGTACCTTGAGCTGGTTGTTCACCGTTTTCACCCCGTTTTGCAGGTGTTGTTGCGCAAGCCGTGCGCAGATTTTGACTGCATTTCTCTCCTGCAGGTCTGTGCCGAGAGCTTCATGTTCTTGCCATGAGCGGTTTTCTGCTGCTTGTCGGCGCCCGGTTTGCTTGGCTGTCAGATCTATTTTATCGTATTTAATGTCCAATCAAATGGTCAATCGCATGCATGCCAAAAGATAGTGGACTGCTTACTCGCATGCGGAGAGGGACTCTGACATCACGCCACAGTATTTCGATACTTGTTTTGCACTCAGCAAGCTTAATGATACCCAGGAGTACCACGTCCTGGTTTTTATAATGGTTGTAAGCAGTCCAACAGGCTTTTCTCCTGTGAAAGCAGGAGCGCTGGATCTGTATGACCGATCAGACTTCTTTTAACACACAGTTCTGACTAAAACGCGCGCGCGCGGTAAAAAAAAAAGAAGTTTGCCGGTTCTTCTAATCACCAGGAACCAGTGTGCAGATAGCGTTCTTGTGGTTTAGGAAGTCCCACCGTTGTCCCAGTACTGGCAGTGCACCATCGTCAGCAAACACATCTTGTTTGAACACACATGAGTGTCACCTACACTGAGACCCACACCTCGCGCGCGCGCACCGACTAACACTGACTAACAAGGCGGGTCGTGCATGTAAGCAGTCCGACAGATGTCTGTCATCGTTATTGGCAAGAGTGCACCCGTGACCTCTCCTTGGCTGTCGACGATCGTGTGCCAGCCAAGTGAGCAGTCAACAAGTGGCTCAGATTAACAGACCAGCAGAGATATCAGCGCAGAGCCAAGTGAAGCAGCCCCCTGCCACTGACTCTTTTATACATGTTGCATTACTCAAGAGGCCGCAGTCAGCAATGCCATCAATCACCACTTCTTAATCTACTCGCATGCACTACCAAGCTGCACCATTGGCCTTGCAACAGGCCATCTGTTGAATGCTGTCACACACTGGGGCAACATAGAAGGTCAATTGTTTACATGGCCGTCAGTCTTGGGAGGACTGCTCAGCAGAGGCAAGCGGGATGATGATTGTGTGCACTCGCAATTTGCGTTGGATGTTCTTCCTGGTGTGCACTCCCTCTTTGTAACATGTATAATCTCTAGTGCACACAATCCCTCCCCGCCTTGTCTCTGCTGAGCAGTCCTCCTAGGACTGAAGGCCATGTAAACCACAGCATATTCCCACCATTCCGACTCTGTCGTGTCCAACTGGCTTGGCCATCCTATCAATCACGAAGTTGTGGTTTAGTTGCCAGCCTTACTTACGCGCAGACATGACAGACAAGTGAAGCTCAGGCTCAGAAGTTCCCTAGTTCAGCGGTGGAGAGGTACAGGCAGCCCAGCACAGCAGCCGTGGCCATGAACGCCACTGCAGCTTGGGTTATTGGGGTGAAGTCGCTGCTGTTGGCTTTGCTCGCCTCGCTCTCTGCACGGCCTGCCACCCCAGCGGATAGCAGTCCCTTCAGTTCGGCAGCAGGGACTTGAGGGGTGGTGACGACTGCAGTTGGCTCGGGTTCAGCAAGGCCATGTGGCACAGGGGAAGGGATAGGAGCAGTCTTTGGCTTTTGCTCTGGCACAGCTGGGGCTTGGGATGGCTGACTGGCCCTGTGGTGCGGGGTGGTGGGGCCTGCAAGATCTGCAGACGACAGGGAAATGACAAGATGTGATAGCTATAAACCCACTGTGGTGTACGACACCCATCAGTTATGTGCTATAGCAAGTTTTGCCAAGTATTGCTGTAAGCAAAACGTGTGTCACGTGCCGTACCAGATGGTGAAGCCTTTTGTGTGTTACCCATGCTGCGCTCGTACTTGAAATACTTGTAAGAGGCTCTTACCTTGCATCTTGATCATCCAGGCCCTGGCCTGTTCCTCACACTCGGGGGCCTTCAACAAGGAGTCTTTGAAGCTGTCCACCTGCTGCTGGTGCTCAGGCCATGTCTTGTAAATCCCCGGCTTGCGTCCGCAATCCAAGCCTGCACAACAACAACAACAACAACAACAACAACAACAACAACAACAACAACAACAACAACAACAACAATGCAGTATGCAAAATGATGTCAGGAGGATAAGTAGCGCTGTCTGAGCTGGCCCCGAGCGTCTTCTGCCCTGCTGTTTTGAGCAGAAGAAGGTTTGTGTTCAAGTGTATGCGCTTCTGTACCAAGACTTACGTAGGGCATAACAAAACTTTTCCCCTGTACAAAAGTTGTATGCAGCAACGCAGAATCGTTTGCTTAACCACAATCCTGCTCAAAACCAGGTTTTTGGTTTGTTTGTCTGCTTGGTTGCCAGCTTGGTTGTTTCCCCAAGTCCTTACTGTTGCTGTTACAACTCTCAGTCGGCCATGCCAGGTGCAAAAACAGAACAAAATAAAACGGAGAAATAGGCAGCAATCCAGGAACACAGCCCGTGTCGCAACGAGAAGGAAACTGAAGATGTATAGCGTCTGTGGCCTTGTGTAGCTGTTGTTCATGCGAGGCTCAACTGTTGTTCGTACGAGGCGCACCTTGGGATGAGTTGGCAGCATTGGCCTGGCCCACAATCGTAGACTTCGAAGTATTGAACTTCATCTGCGAAGATGGCAGGCGTCACTAGTATTAAGCTTCGCCGGCATCAAGGCCTTCCCGTACGCCATTTGCCTGGCCTCCTGTGGGTTGAGACGCCAGACAAGACCTTGTTCTGGACCCTTGCTATTGCTAAGGTACTCCTCCTACTGCGGGGTTTTCTACAAACCATGCCCCGCTGTCGCATCAGCGCCAGATGTGCGCCAGTAGTTGGACGTGCTTCATGGTGTGCACTCCCTCCTTGTAACCTCGAGGCCAGTCCAGGAGTCGGTTCCGACACGTACCGACGGTAGCCTGAAGATCAGGTGGTCCCTCAGCTTCACTGCAAGTGACGTTGCACGGCGATTGCTTGTGCTTAGCAGCACGTGCAACGGCTGCCACTCGCTGTATGCTGATTTGGATGCGCATCGCGCTTGCTGATTGCGGCTGCAGACGCGCAACTGGTAGGCTGCAGGAGAGGCATTATGGCCATGCCTCGGGAGAGTGATGGAGTGGTGGCTGTGCCGCAAGTGCCGGATTAAACGAGTCTGTGCCTCGGCCAGACTGAAACACCCGCCATGTTTGCCAATGCGTGTTGACAGGCCGACACTAGTCTAAAAGCCACGTGTGCCGAGGATCAAAATGTGAGAAGCTGCAAAGAGGAACGAACTATGCTGTCCAATGTTGGGTGGATTGCATTGTTTTTTGGTGGTTGCCTAGTTTGCTATGTGGCAAATTCAATTCCTGCACTGTCAAGGGCACTGTCAAGGAGCAGGGCATTAAAATCAAGGGTAACATCTGCACCTACACTTGCCACAGAGGTTCCTTGGCCCTCCTGCTCAGGGTCTGTTACAGAGAGAGCAAAGTCAGTTGTGAATACTATGACTAGCACTATATGGCAAGAAGCGATTTCGAGCGCAGGGTTGCCAACAGCAGTGAACAACGACAGAGATGTATTGGACTGCTTGCAACCAAGAGTTTACAGTACAGCAGGATGTACTTGTGAACATCGTCAATACACAGCTTGCCTTGTGCAGCAGATGCTAGCTATGTTGCTATGCCTGATGCATGTAGGTCTCACTCAACAAAGCTCACCCCTGACAAATTTAGCTGATCTCAGTATCGAAGGTGTCCTGTGGGGTGATAGCCACAAAAGACTCACCCCGTTCTAACACGACTAGGAGACTTGTTTACAATTTGTGCAATCATGCTACTGTTTGCGTTGGACGTGCTTCCTGGTGTGCACTCCCTCCTTGTAATTGATGATGCTTGCTGGTGATACTAACTGCTGCTGGCATGGACCGTGCTGTGCAAGCAATAACGACAACAGCACAACAAGTTCTGCGTCTCAGGCATCTTCAGTTCATAAAAGTCAGCTGCAGTCAAACAAGCCAGATTTCGTATTCTCCGGACTGAAGTGGCAGGAACGCAATGTTAAAACACAGATTAAACGAACAAATCTGCAGGCTGAAGTCCACACACATGTTGGATCATGCGTGTGCGGAACTCATGCATGGCTTGCTCGTCTCTTGCATGGCTTGCTAGCGTTCGTGCTTGGTGCATGTGGGCCTCCCTGATGTATCTATCTACGGGAAAGAATTGAAGGGATCTGTATCATTACTTAAATGGGCCTGCATTTGAGACTGCTGGGCACCATTGCTCAGTAAGACTGAGAGCCTTTGCTCAGGGTAAGTCAGGGTGACATTCCCTACCAGAGTGAGAGTAACACTTGTGACCTGTCAATCCGTGGCGCGTGCATTTGATGCGTGCTTTCCCTTTACTAAAAGAAATTATTACAACTTGCGCAATAATATTTGCGTTAGGCGTGGTTCCTGAGAGTAGTTGTAAGCCTGCCAATGAGAAGCATCAGATTGGTACCAGGCTGCCTTCCCTGACAACAGCAAGGACATAGATACTGTGCATTTACCAGGTTGGGCGTGTATGCCAATTACAACTGTTGGGCATGCCCTGGCGCCCATGCTCATGTTTACACTGATGGTCGCTGTGCCTCACTGTACATGCACTGTCGGTGCACGCAAGAGTTGCCAACGATGTGGCTTCATGGCTGCATTCGGAAGCCATTGACGTGAACGCGAGGGCCTCCTGATTTGAAACTTCACGGGCCTCCCGTAGCACGTACTCGTAACGGCAGTCCACTTTTTCCCGGATTGAACACCACATAAGCACACTGGCCGCATTCCCTCGCGAAGCAAGCGCGCAACAATAGCGAGAGCTTAACAACTGCACACAAGTGAAGATTCTCACACATGGCCACTGCTGTGCTCGCCCAGCCCCTGCTCTTCTCCACCCTCAGCCCATCTCGAAAGCTCAACCGGAAGCAGAAGCGCAAGTTGAAGTCAGCGCTCAGCGCAAGGTCTCAGGGAGGCCACACCAGTCAACAACAGCCCCAGCTCGTCGAAAAACAACCCTCGGCGATTCAGTCTCCTGCACCGAGCAGGTCGCCCAGCCTGCGAGACACCATCATATGTGATGCTCTGCTTCAGAGCTCCACCCCGGAGATGCTGGCCAGCCAGCTCAAATGCGCAGGGCAGCAACAGCTGGATGCCATGGTGGAGGACAAGGCCAGTAGGGTTTGGTCGGAATGCGAGAACGGTGAAGACTCAGAGTGGCTTGTAATTAACCATGACACAGCGGACGAGCTCAAGGACGGATACGTAATTATACCACACGCGGACTGCAGCGAGGACGAGCCGGAAGGAGCAGCAAGCTCAATGTGTTCCTAGCAAGGTAGGGGCATTCGGAGCGCATGCTTCAAATGCATCAGAGAATGGCACGTACATTGACACGTAGCAGTCCGACAATGCGTAGTAGTCACAAAGCAGAAGTCGGACAGATTCTCAAGATGCAAGTGCATCGAAGTCAGCAAACTGGACGAGTTCATCGAGCGCGCAAGAAGATTGAAAGCGTGTTCACCTGAAGATACAATCGCTTACACATGTACTATGCGCCGCAGGTGGACATTGCGCTTCAAACTGGGGGGGTGGACTGCCAGGTCAGCACACTCAAGAACTCAACTCAGAACCACGGCTTCTCACAGGAGGGGAGGGATTCCAGCCCGTCCAACCTACATGTGAAGGAGAAGCGTTACTCTCACTCTGATTGCTTCTCACAGTAGTTGTATTACCTGGAATACATTCTGTGACATTTCTTGGAGGTCATATATGCTTTTATACCTGGTACGTAGCTCCATACAAGGTGCCCTATTGGTAGCCTGTGTCTCGGACGCCACGGATTACCGCATGGGACTCGGGAGGCAAATCCATTTCCGAAACCTCAGGAACGCCTCATGCGTGGAATCCGGCTGTATGTACAACATTGAAGAATTTGACTCAGGGACACAGCTGACCAGGACATGGAGCTACATACCATGTTGCATGCGTGCACACACTTTTTGTTGTGCCGCTATATACCACTTACAAGGAAGTTGGTTGGTTGTTACTCTGTAGACTGTCGTAGGCTTTTTGATTTTGCTTCTCCGCATGACTGCTTTGACTTACTTGTATACTGTATGAGTTTGTTGGCGACAGGCCAAGAGCTGTGTGACATCGAGTGATCTGTACAATCAGAATATGTATGATGAGCGACGTGTATACTTATGATATGTAACGATACATACTACTTGTAGCTCGTGGCGTGCAGAACGGTTTGCTGCTGCCTTCATGACGCACTGTGGCTGCCTTTGTGGTACTCAGCATAGCTGCAGCAGCACTTCACGCTAACGGTGCACACCACGTGCATCAAACATTTGCTGAACTTGTTACAGTGAAATTCTCAAACTCGGTAAGATTAACGTAAACTCAGAAACCGACAATGTTGCCAGTCATGCCACACAGCTTCCCATGATTAACATGAGGTCATTCTGACTGGAGAAATGCGCTGGCCGCAATTCTACTTCACTTCTCCACAGTATCAGGCCATGTGCTCTGCTCCCTTGCGCAGCCCCATGCCTTCCACAAATTAGCCCCGTACCCATCACATACCTGCTTGAACAAGAGTGTGGTAAGCACAGACTGAGAGTAACCTACTCCTTCCGCCGCCCGCTACACTACCCACGGTAAACAAAAAGCTTTGGCCGAGGGAAGGCCACCTGAGCTTGGCAGTTACGGCAGTTTGCCTGGTTTTGCTTGGGCCACACGCATCTTTGCGTTTACCTAGGCTGACGCAGTACACGCAATCATCAAAGCCAACGTAAAGGGTTTGAAATCATTGGTTTTCTTATGAAGCAATGCAGAGACTTCTGGCTCGGTCTTCGGTCTTGGAAGGCCATGCTAAGCGAGGCATGCCAATCAGTGCACGAGGCTTGTCGCAACGGCCTCACTCTGGTCCAGGCCTTCCTGGAAGCCGGACTTGGATCTTTATCTCGGCTCCTGACGAACCAGCCTTTAGCCTTAACATTTGGCCCAGATTGTTGAAGGGAAAACCCCCACAGCACCAGCATGCTGGAAGATGCTAACCAGCTTGTGCACCTGACCTGACAAGAACAGGGAAGAACAGCGCTACCTACTCAACACAGTCACTTTTCACTGTTTTCTGTTGTTCTGCTCGTCATGGGGCACAGGAAGGGCAACCGAAGTGCAAGCTTCCGATTCGGTGCTCCAGACCGACTAGACAGAGCATGAGCCTAGGCATAGAGCCGTGTCTGTGAGGATCAGCGACTGAGGGTGGCACCTGCTCAGCACACAGTTGTAGGGATATGCTTCACAGGACGGCTGACAATGTCATTTACACGTTTGACAGCAACAGGGAGATGAGTACCAGAAACACGCGCCCTCCTTTACAACTGTATGTGTTACATGACTGGGCAGGGTCAAGACGTGCAGCCTGCCAATCTAGGGCATGTAGCCCCTCCATGTTAGTAATCAGGCATCAGATAGCAAAATATAAATCTTTCAGGTCCAATTGACAAAAGAAAGGGTCAGAATGGAAGCATGTCTCTTGCCAAGGACAGTGGACAGTGTGCCCGTGTTGCAAAACCAGTGTGCTGCCCAGAGCGCGTGCAATCCAGTGCACTGCGTGCTCAGCTAACTCCTTCGCAGTTCGCAATGTCCGTGTACCGTCCCGGCAGCAAGGCATGTAAAGCCCTCTGTCTTTGTCATTGCACGTGACACAACTTCCAAATCAGTGTAAGACAACAAGCACGAGGCAGTGCGTGTGTTTGAGATAACACGTCCAATAGTCTTGAGCTGCTCATCACCGAACAGCGTGTCCGGAATTGGAATTCATCTGAAACATCAACATCGAGAGCAATGGCCTATGTACCATGTCATTGCGGCCGTGCTTTGAATCAAGCCGTTCTAAAGAGTGGTCCTGGGTCATATGGCACGCATCACACGATCATTTTTTTGAAAGAACACATCACATCATGACTGTGTGGATCACGTGAATCCGACAAACGTTTTTTGGTCGGTAGGTCACACATCTCTAATCAAGTGTGTGGTGCACATAAGGCACGTGTGTATGACCATGTGGCGCACATGGGGCGCATGCATGGCACAAACAGCCATGTGGTGCATATTTGGCACAGGCTACAAAGCGGCACACAGTTGCAAGGGCGTGTGCACCACTGACACTTATGTGTCACATGACGGGCAACACTGACATGGCGTGTCACATGGCGTGCATTGTGTCAAAGACGGCAAGCACACTGTATGGGCAACATTGCGGTGTCATGTGCGCACTGATCCCTTGTAAATGGCAATTTGTAGGCGTCACGTGCACCGTGTCAAAAACCACGTCTTCATTTGACGGATGATGACAGGTGCTTGAGGTCTTCTGGCACCATGTCAAAGACGACATCGTCATACTACTCAGTCGTCATATGTGTTTGACTCCGTCTTACCATGGCAAGGCCAAATCACATGTGCTGCACGGGCGACATGTGAGCCGGGACCTCTGCCGTGCTCTTTTCGACCGCTGCAGGCTCCAGCTGCCATCCCGCCCTTGCCTGCTGGCGGGCACCACGTGCCGGCTGGGAGGCCTGCCTGGCAATTTGCAGAACGCCCGGCTCTTGCTGGGCGCTACGGTGGCCTGCCGCCCTGCTTGGCTCGGCTAACCGAGGGCTCGCCAACGCCGGGAGGGAGGCGGCCGTCGGGGCCCGCTGCACCTGGCCACCGT
>QAXH01001385.1:0-19352 GCA_004335635.1 Chloromonas sp. AAM2 | reverse complement strand
GGGGCGCGGCCGCCAGCACCGGCCTCCCGCCCGAGCCCCTGGACCTGCCCCTGTGCGACCGGGCGGTGCATGTGCTCGACCTGCTCGCATCGCTGCACATCAGCGCAACGGTTATGGACGCGCTCCTGCCGCAGCGGCCAGAGCTAAGGCCGTGGGTGGAGTTGGTGCGGGCGAGGCGGAGACGGGGCGGGGGCGGGGCAGCTGTGTGCGGACCTGATGATGACGGAGGATGTCCGTGTGCGGGCGAGCGTGAGGGGCCTGGTGCTGGCGCTGGGGAAAGAACTGGGGCTGCCTATGGGCAGTGGCATAGATGCACCTCTCGCAGCCAATGGAAGCGGTGCCTTCTAATGAGAGGTGGAAGCTTGAGGACAGGGTGAACTGTATAGTCAGACAGGGAAAACTAGGCCAGTGCGTTCAGTGCAACTGTGGCAAGCTGCCACAGTCAACACACCCTATCATGTCACTGCAGGAATTGAGAACTTGGCGTGGCTCAAGAGCTGGCGTCACGGCGGGCCAAAGCGCTGGTCAAGTCCGTTCACAGAAGATAACCAGGGGCATTACCTAGCACATCTGAGCTTGTAGACCAGGAGCATAGACGCTGTCTTGCATGCCAGCAGTACTCATAATCACTGCACCGCGGACCCTGCTTGACGTGTGCAAGGTGCTGGTGCCATGTCATTGCAAGAATTGCAAGTGATCTGGGCTGATGTCTAACGCCAACATGCTGATAATGTGGCAGAACTCGCATCGATGCCACAGCTGCCGCCAGTCCCTTGACGTTTCGCTGTTGACGGTGTGTTGATAACACGTCTGGGAAGTATGGTTACAGCTGTTTAAGGCTACACTACACTGCCTCTGCTTCTTGCGCGACGCAGACTTGTTTCCAGCACAACGTAATGAGAGTTTTAACTACAGCATTCATTATGCTCAGATATGTTGCGGAAGGGTCGAGTTTTGTATATCACTTGCACGCACCTGCCTAAGTCAAAGCCGTTGAAACACAGTGCAGAATTTCCTGGTATTTGAGGCACACTTGTGTGAACAGAGAAGACAGTCTGGCTCGTTGCTGCCAGCACCAGGCACGTGTGGTCGAAACTACACGCCCTACGCCCTTAAATATCAGGCAGATGTTTGAAATTGCTGACTTGTCACCTGTTCAGATTTCATAGCACAAGTGCTCAGTGCGTTGAACCCATGCAAGGATGATGAATGACACAGACGTTCTTTTCATATGTCCAATCCAAGCTGGCAGATTGCAGCACGTACTGCAAGAAGCCTAGTCACTTTGCGTCTCTGGCTTCGCATCCAAGAAAAATCTCTGTCTTTGGCCTCGCCTCACATGCCAGTTCAAGTTTGGATGCACCAGGCCAAACGCTGGATGAAAAACTGTCATTGTCTTGACTTCTGATCTGAACGCAAGCGAGGTGAGCAGGAGTGCGGGCTGGGAAGCGGCTGTGCGTGCCCGCGTACATCACACGCGCCTTGGGACATAGTCCTGTGCCAGCACAATGATTCTGTCGCCCGCCTGCAGGTTGAGGGGGTAGGTGGGCTCGGGGGCAAGGGTGAAGGAGCCGTCACCCCGCATGATGCCAATGGCCTGCAAAGGAGCAAAGCAGTGTGACGTGATGTACTTGGTTGCATGAGCTGGATGCTCCTAGGTTGGGTGCACTGTCCTCCATCGGCTTGGGTGCAACCTACTGTTGGATGCAGGCCTTGTAGTTCAGTTGCTTCATGCAAGGCATAACAACTGACTGGCAACTGTGTCAACACAAGCAGGCCGGCCACAAGCCATGGCTTTGGTGTGTGATTGTCATCAGATTCGTTGAATCACCGCTATGGGCTCTCACCGTTTCATTGAATGCACGAGCGGTCTCAGCCACGTCAGCGAATGTCAGCAGGTCGCCTGCACACACACAATGGCAACGATATGACTCAACCCTGTGGAACCGACAGACAAGACGTACATCGAATTCAACCTGACGTGCGCCTGAGGGTTAGGGTTGGCCTGAAAAAGCATCTGCTATGCTTCATGGTGTTTCAGATGCTGCCGTGTAGGCAATCATCAGCTTACAGCTGCGTGGCTGCATGCAATCAAGCGTGAACACCATCGTGTAACGCGTTCTTGTCCCGGACCCCCAACATCCTGTAACGCGTTGTTGCCCCAGACCCCCAACATCCTCTCCTGTCTGTGCGTAAAACAAGACACCGGATAATGGCGTGGGCCTGCCATTAGTCCCACCTTCATTCAAGTTGAAAAGTTTTGGCCGACGAATGTACACCTTCGAGCATGGAAAGAAGCAAAGTAAAAGAACTTGTTATATGAGACTCGTTTGGGATGGGAACCACGCAATGGTCGGGAACCACAAGGTGTTGACACAAGACCAGGGCTATTGGTCTGGGCGGTTGTCAACCGAATCTTGGAGGTGTAATGCGTCCCCTGACACCTGTCCTGTGTCGCCTCTGTACCATGTGCATACCTCTGCTCCCTGGTCGTCTAGGATGTCCTGCACTAGGTGGGCGAAGGACGGGTTGGATGCAGTGTGGGCCAGGATGCCTGGGGGCAGGAGCAGACGAGCCACACATGGAAGTGACACAGGGCGGAGTGGGCCTTGAACCAGAAACTCAGAGAGCATATGTGAGATGCAGGGATGCAGGGCAAATGAATCTTCAAGCAGACACTAAAAAAGCCTTTGAGCAGAAAGCATTGGGCGCAGGGTGTCATCCAAGGGTGCCAAAGCCGGCTCAAGCATGCCATCACAAGTGAAAGCAGAGGTGTGCCATCACGTGCCAAGGTGCTTTGCTGTCGCTGGCCCTCACCTCCACACAGGTCGTCACTGAGGAACAGATCCGGCCGGATGATGACCTGGGCAGCGGCCACACCACCACTGCTGTGCGCCTCCTGTGAGCAGATCAGCAGAGAATGGCACCTCGTCATCATATGCATGGGGTACGGTAAGTGCATGCATGTGCCTGGCTTGCCCCTGATGACAACGCACCTGTGTGACCATCCAAGTGTTTGTGGTGCTGTGCTTCAGAGCGAGCAAGTACTATCGTGAATCTTCTGTTGTGGCTTCAGCCACAGTTATACTGGCAGTGCACGGCAGAAATCTGAACCTCTAGCAGAGGATATGGAATCAGCCCATGGACAAGGACAACGCATCAGCGTAAAATGGCAGCAAGGAACATTGCATACACACACCTTCCGTAGATAGTCCAGGAAGGACATGATGGCCGTTTGTGTGCTAGGCTTGCGAATCTGGGCCACATAGTGGGGTGCGTCTGTGCGACCGGACAGGCAGGCGCTGTCTTGGGCCTGCAAACAGCAATTGGAAGGCAGATCATGGAACAGCCAAAGATCATTGAATAGCATCGGGCTGGATGGGCCATTCCGAATCAGCTGTCCCAGCAGCACCAGCCCCTGCTGTGTGTGCTCAGACACAAGGCAGTCCACAAGAGAAAGACAACGCCAGAAACCTGTGCATTGATGGATGCACTGGCCCAGATGTTCTCACGTGTGGGCTTCAGACCTTTACTCTTCTCTTTGGTTCCAGCACGCCTTGAGATCTGGCTTCACGGCAGCCTTCCCCCAACTCTGGGCCATTGTGCCCAAAGTTGACGCCTTTAACTTTGGTGGTCACCATCTGATGACCTGTATCCTTGCTTTTCCTTGGATGAGCAGGGCACCATCAATGACCACGTGGCCTTGCACAAGATATCCTTTAACCCCATGCAGTGTGGCCTGGGACCCCCTCACGTTTGCACAGCATCCTTTCCCTGCCCTCGCCCCCCACCACCCACCACTAGTAGCCAACCACCAACCTGCAGCAGGGCGCTGGTGACGAAGCCGTCCGCCTCGTCGTGTGGCATGCCATCCAGGCCCGTGACCACCACTGACGAGCACCGGTCAATGCCCGCCTCGCGCAGCAGGGAGCCGCTGATGCAGCTGTCGCTCGCCATGGCAGGGCTCAGGTACCTGGGCAGAGGGGGCAGCGTGGGAGGAGGGTGAGGAGCGTGAGGAGAGTGCACGAGTAGTGGGAGGAGTGTGGGTGGAGGATGAGCACACACTCCACATCCACCTTGCTAACTCAACCTGTGGACTAGGCCTGCACAGCAAGCTCAACACATACTCACCCAAGATGCCCATCGCCACTGTGCTTCTTACTGAGCCTCTGGGCTGCTGCACACAACTCACTCAGATCCGAGTTTTGTAGACCATGCTACCATGTGCCCACTCGGTTTGGTGCCTTGTGTGAGCTACACGACCCATTCTTGACACATATACAGGGCCTTGGACTTGTGTGGTAGGCTTACTTGAAGGTGCAGTTCCCCTTGCGTGGTGGCCCTTTGAGCACATTGGGCGTGAGGAAGGTCACCACACTCCCCTTGGGGGCTAGCTCAGAAAACACATCCATCAGTTCCATCGCCTTATCGGTAGCCTGCACAGGAACAAAAGCATCAATTCATGCTGAGTGCACAACACGGCAGTACTTTGGCACACAATGACCCGCAAAGTCCAGCTAACCTGCCGGCACCCTCCTGTATGCAGCACTGCTCCTGCTGGTTCCACTCAGGCCTGAGCAGGAAGACAGGTATTGAGCGACAGTCCTGTACGGTGGGTCCGGCCCGCACCAGTTCACACATTTTTGTCGCTTTCCTTGCCTCTCATCAAACAGTCTGTGCACTCCAAGCAAGACAGCTACCTAAGCATCTCACAAGCACGTGCCATCACAGGAACTGGAGTCAACCATAGTCGCCGCTTACGCTTACGCTTGCGCTTGCGCTTACAGCCCAAGACCCCCCGTAAACGGTGACTATGATTGTAACTGAACTAAGACACCTTAGTTCAGTGGGCATCACTGAACTAAGACACCTTCAACGCAACTAAGAGTGAGCCCTCATAGGACACGAGGAGAATTTCAACAGAACCTGAGAATGATCTGGCAAGGATGGTGGTTGACCCTGTTGCCTGCTTCCCTCTCACCGGTGAGATGATGCAGATGTGCCGGGGAATGCGCTTGGCCTGTGCGTGTGTTTTAAGGCGCTCACTGACGCCTTCAGACGCCCGCAAAAAGACGGGCTCCGCTTGCACATTCAAGTCGACGTACTCTGAAACATCACATAGCAAGTAAACAGGCGAGCAGAAATGAATTCAAAAGCCCATCAGTCAGTGTGGAACACGCACAAAAAGTGAGCAGGCGAGCACAGCAACTTGCCTGCAAACAGTGAGGTTGTACGCTGCCATCCAATCAACAGACTCAACAGTGAGACTGTGTGCTGTCACGTGCAGCAGATGAAGTGGCACCCTGAAGCCGAACTCCCATGATGGCCATGTGCTAGCATTTGAGCATAAGGTTGGTCAAGTGTTGGTGAAGAAGTGTTGGTGAGGTGTTGGTCAATGAGTAGCAGGCACGACAGTCGTTGTTTGTATGTGTGAAGCGATACTTTGTTCTGCAACATGTTGCGATCTACATCCCAGGCATAGGGTTGATTCTGCACTTGTACGCCAGGCGACCAGGTGTCACTCCAAGTGCTGCAGGCATCAGGTCTGTTATGCTATCAGGTTTCCCTGCCCATACCTGCATCCGGCACCACCAGCACCAGCCTCTCCTCTGCGGAGAGCACATGCGCCTCCGGGATGAGCATGTTTGCCCCGTCGCCCGTCATCAGGCCGCACAGGACACCGTCCGCAAACATGCGACGAGCGTGCTGGTACGTGCAACCCTGCGCACAAGCATAGCGTGAAGGAGCGTTGAGAAATCTTTGCGACAGGATAGAAGCTGCGGGACGCCCGTATGTCAGCTGTGCAATGATTTGTGTAAAAGGGATCAGAAAGCATGCTTCAACCGATTTCGACAGTACAAAATCAGTCAGAAGCAGCATCTCCACGCTTCTTATACACTTGTGATTATTGTGTAGGATTTGTGGTCGTTTTTCACGTGCCTGGTTGTGCCAGCTGCTGCCACTATCTGCTGCTACTCACAATCAGGCTTGGGGGCATAGGTTGGATTCTGAGCTTGGCCTCTCCTAATAGCTGAGCCACCACACGCAGAATACCCGGCTGAAGTGCACTCACGGCGGTCATCCTACAAGACAGGGAATACGACAAGAATCCGACTTAGCTGGGTCAGGACAGGTCAACTTGCCGGGTCAGAATGGGTCAGGATAGGTTAGATGAGTTAGAGTGGCTGGACCTGATCCGCGTAGATGAAGTCAGAGTTAACCGGAGCCAGTGAACGTTAACCGGGCCATTGTGCTGAAAAGAACAAATTCTTGGCCATTCTTGCAAATGATCTGCGTGTACAGCATCCAACACAGCACAGGCAGGTGTTGGCTGAACTGTGCACGAATTATTCGTACCGTTCAACCAGGTCTGCATCCGAGTATGTCAGAATCTGTGCGCGTGACCCTAGGCCAGTGAGGCGCTTGAAGGCCGCCACATGCTCCTCAGCCATCACCTGTGCACGTGAACGGTTTTGAGCACGTGCGTGTACAGAACCTATAATGTGCAGGACATGTGCAGCACATAGGAACGTGACGTGCAAGCTGTTCGTGCTGATTTGACGACACGGTGGAATTCAACGTGCACCGGCAGTCGGTTCACACACATGCTGTGGTGAGCACACCAGAGTCAGCATGCACACCAGAGTCAGCATGCAAGCGACCAGCCAGGCAGACTGACTGCACAATGATTGATGCAAGAACAATCCCGGCATGCGTGCATGAAGCCAGAGTTGACCCGGAGACCTGAGACTTACATGGTCCCTGGGAGCTTGGAACACGATATTCTGCGCGTCCATTTTTGCTGTGGCTGCGGCTGCCAGAGCCACGGCCGATGATGCGGGTGTGGCGCCATGTCCCATTTTGCAGGCCTCGGGGGTCAGCACAATCACAGCAGCGGCCTGTGCGTCAGGACAGCATGAGCAGATGGCTGGGGACAAAGAAAGGGATAAGACGCTGCCAAGAAGCCCATGTGCGTAACCCCCTCGCTGCCGCAAACAAGACAGGATGAGTATGTGGCTGGGGATGATGGAATCAGCACCTACTGAGGCCCTGATGAGAAATGAGGAGGCATGCAGGGCATGGCGATGCGAAACACTTGCACCCTGGCTGTTTACCAGCAAAGGCATCACAATAGTCAATCATGTTTGGCAATGGCAATACAACGCACAACAACCATTCACTTTGACCTACCCGTGCTGCTGCCACTGATGCCAGATCGCGGGGCACCGATGGGCTGCCATTGCGAGTGACCACGTCTATGTCAAGATCCTTGAGTTTGGCGAAGATTGCGGCGTCCATATCACTCTTAGACTTCTCGGCAAGCACCGCGACTGGTCGGCTGCGGGGCACAGGGCAGACCAACTGTAAACTTAAAAGAGCTGGCGACAAAGGCTTACAATAATGATAACAATAGTACAATAGTACAATAACCACACAGAGATCACAAGACTGCATCCGACGAGCTGAGAAGCGGCCAGAGCACATATGCTACTGATCAGAGCCCAGGATCAAACAATGCGGTGATAGAAACCGTACCATATGATGTACCGGGCGAAAGTCTGGTTACTTGGTCTGTCCTCTGCCATCCTGCAGCCTGACATGCCTTCATGCCAGGGTGGTGCTCATCCAGCGTCCTGCGATGGCTTGATGTTCAAGTACCCAGTGCATGCCTAGCATTTTGTTGACCGTCCACGGATATTTAGAGGCCCTTGCCATTCTGAACATGCCCAGACATGCCTGCCTGTCAGCCCTTCCCGTGCCAAGCCGCACCTGAACATGCCAACCTGCCCGTTCTTGCGTGCAACGGCTATCTGCCGCAGCAAGGGCACTGCTTGCTCGTTCCAATTGAGAACCACCACATGGCCAGTCTGCAAACATGCCAAAACACATCAATTGTTATTGACACTTTGACATCTACGAGATAAGGTGGGACTCTGGCGCACGCTCCGAACAGCCAAGCGTACCATGCGAACTGCCTGCACCTGTTTCAAGAAACAAGGTGGAGCTGGTCGACTCACCCTCTGATCCACAATGTGCTGTGTGCACAATTCAAGCATTACATCAGAAGAATCTATCATGAGGACTGCCTGCACCTGGTTCAGGCAATGCATCAGAAACCAATACACAACATGACGTGAGCTGTACTCACTTGGTTCAGCTGGTACTTTCCATTGCGGAAGTTTTTGAACGTGATCTTGATTTCTTCCGCCACAATACCTGAGGCAAAGGCATTGCAAGTCGTCAGGTGCGAGTAGATGGCAACTAGCAGGCATCTGCTTGTGCATACTGCTGCTTGTAGCCTGCCTGCAAAGCCTACAGCCTAAGGATTGATTCACAACGAAGTCGTCAATTTTATTTTGGGAACCACCACCATTTACTCTGCATCAGTCAGCACTTCCAGGCGGTGCACTGCGGCTCACCCAGCAGAACGGCGAAGACAAAAGTACCGGCTGTGAAGGCCACGTTGACCAGCACAGCCGCAGGGACGCTGGTCTCATTGAGCACAGCTGCGCCAGGCAGCTTGTTCAGAAGTGCGTACATCTGAAACACACATGCATTACCCGTCATGCTTGCATGTCCTGAGATTCATTCATTGTGGTGTTGCATGTTATGATGGGTCTCTGCGTACCAGTCCTTGGCAGTTCAGGCCTGGGCAACCATCGCCCAAGTTGGAGGCTGTACAAATCACATATGTCGCGACAACTGCATGTGCTGATGCCTTATTCGATGATAAGTCAAAAGTGTTGGGTCCCAGTGTGATGCAGTGGTGTGTGGGACTAAGAGTGCCATCAAAAGAGAAAAGCTTTGCGACCCATATGTGGCATGCATATAAGATCAAATTGCATTGCATGGCACAACTACATGTGCTGCAGCCTGCCCTGATGACAGGTCTTGAATGTTGGCCCACCCCAATGGCCCTGCTCTCAGTACCCAGTGTGATGCAGTCTCGTAAGGGACTGAAAGTCTCATCCTCACCTTGATGAACGATTGCTTCATCTCGACGCTGGCAATGGCGGAGTAAAGGGCGCCAAATGCCAACACGGCTGGCATTGTGGATAAGATCACGAGCATCACCTTGATCACCACGTTGCAGCCGCTGACCTGCACACAGATGGGCGTGGTGTGCAGACTGGTGGTGTGCAGACTGGTACGGGAGCACTATGCCGGCACACCATGCGACATGTGGTCATGGCAGTCTGCCCAAGGTCCATCATTACAAAAGCATCTCAAGACGTTTTCTGGTTGCTAGTGGTTCCTACCACGGACATAATCATGTGTGTCATGGCATCATGCTCCTGGTGCTTGCCGAGGCCATGTTGATTTTAGGCCTCAAGTGCGTGGCCTTGCCACGATGCCTGGATCCTGCCCGGCCACCCAAGTGCGCACCTTGCCCAAAAGCCAGACCGTCCTCTCCATCACCCAATCAGAAAGGGTCACGCTAGCCATTGGCGCTTTGCTGAGAGTGGCAGGGCCTGCATGAGGCAGGCACGTGGCATGCATACGAAAGCTCGTGAGTTCCAATAATGTAAGGAGGTAATGTAAAGGAGGCACTGGCCAGGGGCCCCTTACTCAGGTTTGCATGAAACCACACGTGCAAAGAGCTTCGCCTGCTTGCTGCCCGGAGATCATGTTGCAAGGGTGTTTCTGTGTGCATGGCGTTGCTCTGCTGCTACCACCAACCTGTGCTCGCCCATAGGGATGCAATGGCAGGAGCTGCAACAGCGCATGCAACTGCGCCAGCGACCAGCCACATTCTATGCTTGGTGACCCAGTTGAAGACGCCCTCGGCGAGCTTTACAGCAGGTGCCTTGGGCGAGCTTCCTAGAAGCTGCTCTACCGATGGAGCTGATGGAGGTGATGAAGCTGATGGAGCCGGGTTGTCAGACGAGGGATCGGGTTTTGGCGCTTCTCCTGGTGGCCCTTGTCCCGAGCTGGCACCTAGGCGCTGTGGACCGAGACGATGGGCGGCAGCCCAAGAACCCTTGCTGTGCAATTGAATTGTGCTGGGCCGGAGGACGGGGCCCAGGCCAGTTGGCCCAGGTAGCCTGCACTGTAAGCGAGTACTGTGCATTTGGGTCGCTCCCTGCCCGCCAGTGCGGCCTGTCTATTCCCGGGATACCGGGACAAGATAAGTCGCCCCCCAGTCTGACAGTGACAGGATCAGAAACGGCTTACATCAGCGTAGCCGAAATTGCGTAGCACTGTGTAAAGGGGATTCAGAGAGCCCACCTGTCCTGCATCCACCGGTGTGCAGCGACAAAATGTGATTGGCCGGTCCCCTCGAAGCACATTCACCCGCCTGGTCTCGCGCATCGCCGAGTTCCAGGGGCCGCACCTCGCAAAGAATAACCGCACTGATCAAGGTCGGCTAAGGTCTTCGTGGTCTGACCATTTGAATGTTTTAATGCAGGGTGTTAATGCACTTTATCCAAACACGGCAGTGTCACTGGCAGGTTTCCTGGCATGTGCATGTATATAACTCATTCGGCCGTATTCCAACCTGGCAGCGCCCAAATAATGCTTGATAACCAATCAACTGGTGGTTATTGCGATGCCAAGCGATGCCATGCAGCTTCAAAAGGTTTAAAGCTGTGAATAACTGTGCTGCTGTTGGACCAGACTCAGTTACTGTTGTACGTCCGGTATTTCTGCACCGACTTTCGAAATGCTCCCTGTTTGCAGGCTGGAGCACATGGCGTGCCGCAATATAAAACTGATGTAAAAAAAACCTGCTGTCGCTGCATACCGGTGGATGTCTGTTGGCTTTCTAAATCCCTTTCACACAGTGCTGTGCAGTTTCAGCTAGCCTGATGTAAACTGCTGATGTAAGCCGCCTTTTCTGGTTGTGGGCAGCCGGTTATAAAGAGATTAATACTATCCCCACCACCACCACCACCACCACCACCACCACCACCACCACCACCACCCCCCTACTAGGGTTAGGGCTTACGGTAGGGTTTGCCGGGGATTGCACAGCAGTTCACCACATATGGCACATACACTAACGCAGGCAAGCTAAACCCATCAAACCATACGCTATCTGGGCGACCAAAAGCTAGGTATGTGGTGCCGCTTCTTCAAGTGAGTTCGTGCGGCCCAAGAATGGGTTGTGACTCACCGAGCAACACAGCAGTTTACTTGTGGAACCGTTAATCTCTCGGTCCGTTCGGAGACAACATTGGACAAGACTTTGGGGTATGGCCGGCTCTAACATCGTGTACCTTGCCGCTGATGCAGAGAGCAAGATAGCTCTTGGAACTTTTCGTTGAACTCCATGCGCTGCGATCGGCTTTTTGACTCCAGCGATTCCCAGATCCTGGATTCAAAGCCAAGAGGTATGCAATGGTGAAATGTGGCCAAAATAGTTGTGATGTGCCACATGCTCAGCAGCCGTCACATGCACTTGTCTTACGTTGGAACATTAAGGTTTGATGCACATGCATGTTGACAGATTCTGAGCAGGCTACAGGGCAATCATGTACAGCAATTCGAACCTTGCCTGAGCAGGCACTTATACAGAAAGCCTTCTTGCTTGAACCAGCCTGTCCCACAGTTGTGCACCTGTCTGACTGGTCACAGGCCATGCTCGTTCCGCATCCCGACCCCATGTCGGTCAGGATCAAACCCAGATTTTCTTCGAACCCTTGCCTCCTGCTGAGATCAGCCCAGAGGAGCAGCCTCACGCACTGCTGCAGCCAATCCCTCCGCCGCCGCCAATAGTAGCACCGCCTTCAGTAACGGGCTGGTGCAAACCATGCACGGCCATGCACAGACCTTCAGCCACACAGCATGCAGCCAAGCCATGGCCTGCACTCCTGGAGGGCACCACACTCATGGCTTTGAACGGCTCAAGGCAGCCCATGCGGTCCGTTTCACCAGCCGTTCCCAACCCCCTGCAGGCAGCCCCGGCTCCAACACCTTCATGCACTGAAGAGGTCGAGTGCTTGAACTGTGTGGGCCTCAGTCCTGAGCTCATGCGGCTGCTGTACGCCACCCCTCAGCTTGTGAGGGTGATGCTGGATGTGCAGCGTACTATGGGAGACCCTGCCTGTGCTGTGCAGGGCCATGCAGGTGAGGGCCGCTGCATCCGTGACACATGTGCCCAGTTGGGGCGCATCCAGCCATGTGCATACAGTTAAGCGCTGCACTCGCCGATGTCAAAATCCTGAGCTGAGCAATGCCTTGGGCCCTTGACCTGTGCCCATGTTGGTCATAAGTTAATGACACGTTGCCCCCTCTCCCTGTCTGTGTGCTCAGGTTCATCCGATGACCTGCTATCGGGTCTGTGGGTGGTGGTGCGCAGCCCCTCGGGCGATCCAGTGCTCAGGCCCATACTCGCATCAGCAACGCCCAACTCAAACCCCGCTTTCCCGCACAGCCCCTCTGCCAGTCATGCGCCAGACACCAGCCAGGCCACAGCCCCGGCTGACCCTCACCCTTCCTCAGCGCACGATGCGGACAGGCTACTCGTGCAGCTGCACCCTGAACGGCTGGAGATCAAGCCCTCTGACTTGACGGATCTCCACACCTGCACTATTCACGACTTGGAGGGCCTGTTATGCGATCTATCCTACTGGTGGCTTGCTAGCAAGCTACCACCCCCAACCCGGGAGGCAGTTTCCCGGCAGCTGCACACTATCAGCCGCGCCGCTGCCGCTTACGCTCAATTCTACAAGTCCGTTGACCCTTCAGACCCTGCTGTTGATGAGGGGCTGTTGCGGTGGCTTTTGTACGGGGCCTGGGGCGCAGTGACTGTGTCACTGGACCCAGGGTTTGACAAGGCGGTCAGAGGCCTGCCCGAGTGGAGCCGGCACCAACAGCTGCAGCTGGCTGCCAGACGAGCAGGCCTGCAACCTCCTGACACAAACCATCCTGGTATGTGGGGCATGGGCAATGCTCGTTCCCTGGAGTGCTTAGTTGAACACGCAAACTGAGGTGATCAGCTGTTTACATTTCCACCCATTCAAAGCTGCCTTGACTGATGTTCGAAGCTGTCCTGGTGACCACTGAACCATGAAGCACGAGTCATGGTTCAGTGGTCACCAGGACAACGAATTTGGAAAGGAATTGTGGCGGCTGCAGGAAGTTGGCCTGTCAGGTTGTGAGGCGAACGCTCTGGCCACTGCATGTCAACCTGACAAGCTAGGTTTGATGCTTGTAGCTGTGCCCGTCATGCTGATTCTTGATGACAGCAGTCAGGTTTGGCCTAGCCAGCCGTGGCGACTGCTGTTCTGTTTCCTCGTCTGCAGGTGTCACAACTGAGGTAGGAGCACAGCAGCAGCAGCAGCAGCAGCAGCAGCAGCACAAGCCATCCAGACGCAGCCGCAGCCCTGCTGGCAAGCGGAAGGATAAGCATCGCAGCATAAGCCCCCATGGTGCTGGCAACCAGAAAGAGGCAAGGCGGCGTGACAGTCAGAGCCCACATAACATAGACAGACGCAGAGATTCAAAGCGACAGCACCGCAGCACTAGTCCGCAGGATGCTGACAGACACAAAAGCTCACGTCGCCGCGACAGTAGAAGCCCCAAGGGTAATGACAGACGCAGGGACACAAGGCGGTCGCATGACAGCAGAAGCCCGGCACGCCAAACCAGGCGGAGAGATAATGAGAAGCAGCGCAGCCCCAGCCCTGCACCCAAGGATAAGAGCAGGGCCACACGTACGCATGATGACAGTCGCGCCGGCAAGGAAAGTCAGAGGGAGGGCAAGCGGCCACGCAGCAGCAGCCCGCCGCGCAGGGAGCGGCACACAGCCCGCGGTTCAGACTCCAAAGCATTGCTTGCCCGGACAAGGCGTGTGTCCGACTCAAGTCACAGGTCCAGATCAAGATCACCCCATGCTCGCCTCAAGGAACAGGCTGGCAGTAGTGGTGCCTTGTCCTTTCAGGAACAAGCCTTGAGCGGTGCTGGAGCAGTGATCAGCGCATTTGGTGCAGCGCCCGCTGGCGCAGGGCCAGCACAGGAGTTTGCAGATGAGCCCTGGGAGCTGCCACTGCCCGCACTGCATGCAATGCTGCCTCCGCCTCCCCCCGGCAGTCCACCAGACAACCAGCAGTTCCCCCAGCCACCTCTGCCCCCCACAGACTCAGCAGGCAGCCGCTCCTGGCAGCACCAACAGTCCCAGCAGCCGCCGCTGCCGCCCGATGGCGACCTTCCGCCACAACTGATGCCGTTCCGCAACGCCTCACCCTTTGACCAGGGCAGCCGCGGGGATTGGCAACAGCCTATGCCTGGCCACGTGGCCAATGGTCACCGGTCTCTACCCACCCCACATACATCTCAGTCAATAGCCGGCCGTTCATCTCAACCAGGCGCATTCAGAACAGCCCTGTCAAGATCCGTGCTGATTGACAGGGAACAGCCAAGCGGCCCCATTGAGCCGCAGACTGACCCCTTTGCAGCCAACCTTCTAGCTGACCTGGCCCTGGAAGCCTTAGTCGGTGAGCCGGACCTTCCCGCCGTGCCCGCTGCGCCTGTCGACCTCCTGAGCTTTTCTGAGCTGGCGGCCTTCAAGCAGCCCAGGTTCCAGGAGGATGAGAAGTCGGGGCTGCTCAGATGGATACAGGCAGCCATCATACAGCATCTGCAGGTGTGTGAGCCGTGTTGCATTGGAAGTTGTTGCGCTGTTTGATGTCTTTTCACGTTTTACACTTTTTTGGGAATAATCGGATCTCGACAGAGCATCAGATTCTTGCGCCAAGCCATCACCATGATGAGCGAACCCCATGCATGTCAGTTGGTGCGTCTGTGTCAAGGGTATGGTATGGCCTGCCGGATACCGCACTTCACCCAGCTGGCATGCAGGTCAAAACTGAATCAGGACAAGAAGGCAGCGTAGTCATGAACCCGCGGCATGATCATAACATCAACAGGCCAGCTGTGCGGTCATTCCATTGTTCAGCGTGTCACAGACACCTTGCTTGTGTAAGCCTGGAATGGTCATCAGGCTCTTGCGACTCTGCTGCCTGCGCTGTATGCACTCCAACCCCTGGTGGGTGCCACCCCTCTCGTCGCACTGATATCCCACTAGCATACCTGTTGTTCGGTTTGTGCATTCTCAAGCGACGTGCTGTTTACTAATGCTGCTGGTGGTGATACCCCTTCCTCAGGGTGTGCACCCTGCCGGTGTTCTCCTGCGGGAGCTTGAGCCCCAGGGGATGCTGGGCGTGCCCATACAGCTCATACAGTGGCTGGGCTCAAGCCGAGCAGTGGTCATGTGCCCCAAGTCTAAGCCGCTGTTCCAGATTCAGGGGAGTGCGCTCTACCTGAGGCAAGGATACACCAAAGCAGTGCGCAAGGCGATTGCTCAACCGAAAGGACCGCCGGCAACAGCAGCTGCTGCAACCGCAGCGCCAGGAGCAGCTGCGTCAGGAGGGTCGTCAGAACCAGCCGAGTTGCCATCGCAGCCGTCACAAACGCTGGTGGCAGCAGCAACAGCAGCCGCGCCGGCAGCAGCGACAGCCGCAGCGGCAGTCGCGCCAGCAGCTCCGGCAGCAGAACCAGCAGGACCCGGTCAAGCACAGGCAGTGCCAGCAACGGACGGTGTAAATGCAAGCACAGCGCCGGTACCAGGCCCGCAGCAGCTGCCTCCGCCCCTGGTGTCAAGCCAGTCCCCACTGCCAAACCAACCCGCGTTTCCGCTTCCTGGCGGCCATCCGCCCATGCCGTGGCTGCCGCTCCCGCCCATGCCCGTCCTGCTGCCCGATGGCACGTTCATGCTCGTGCCTCCACCCCACGGATTCAGTCTCGGGCTGCAAACCCCGGTACCTCAACCACCACCACTGCAGCAAGCAGCAGCAGGACAGCAACGTTTGTCACCTGCGCCGCTTGAGTTGCAAGATCAAGGGTCAGAGGTGCAGCCAACAGATGCAGCAAGGGACGCTAATGGTGCCACAACCCCAAGCCCTGTCCCGGCAGGACCCACGACCCCAAGCCCTATCCCTGCCGGCACTGCCACCAATGTGCCTGCAGCTGCTGCTACTTCTGCCGCTGCAAGCGAGCCACCGCTCTTTAAGGGCCCCTGGAACAAGCGCCTGTTGCCAACGTACTGCGACCAGCTGTGTTCGTTTCTGGCGCTGCAGCCGCATGCACAGGCACCCGCGAAGCTGACGCAACTCAAGTGTCCGTTTCCCTCGAACGTGGTTTGCGAGGAAACATTCCTGTCAGCCAACAGAGACCTGCTTGCTATCATCCAGGTGAGGCATGCAAATTTAGGAAGACACAGACCACGTGTTGGGCAGGAGGGGGGCGGAGGGCGGACTTCATCATCAGGGGATGATGGCGGGAATAAGTCATCAAGTGCTAGTGGTAGTGTCATCAACGACTGCCGGACATCATGTGAGAGGTTGCGTGATTTAATGTTTCATGATTCTGACTGCCAGTGGGGGCCTTCGACCTCAGCAACTTAAACTGTGTAGGACCAGGCCGGCTGCACTCAGGATTTAATGTCATCTCTGAAATGCATGCATGCCTGAAGGCCCCGGATGCCAGTCACACGCACGCATTCATAAGCAGTTGTTAGCCTCAGGAGTGACAAGCAGCCACTGCCTAGTCTACTGCTGATGTCGCTGTGGCGGCAGAGCTTCATCACCTGAGGTGTTTTGCCAGGCGTGTTGTTGGGGATGCATGTAGGAAGAGGACACGCCAGAGAGGCCGGGCAACACATTCTACAAACTGCAGGAGGCAGGTGAGCCCAGGCATCTGCCTTGGTAATCTGATCGGTGCATGAGTGGGTTATTGGGGCCAGCGCCTTTTTGCTTGCAACCAGAGCACCTCAGGCTCGTGGTCCAGGGCGCTAGGGGGGCGAGCGACTCCTGCCTGGAGGGAGCTTCTATCGAGTCAGATCTCATTACCAATGAGTGATCTGATTGAATCGTTCACCAAATGAGGCCTGTTGCCATGTTGCTCCTATGCAGGGGTCGCCCGGGCCCTGGAGCTGAGGCAGCAGCAGCAGGCGCCCTCAAACACCACCCAGGCTCCACAGACCCCAGCCGGCCAGCGACCAGCCTCAACTGAACCGCCATCAGCAGGCGCTGAAGAGGAGAAACGTACGGCCCTGCAAGCCGTGCTTCTGGGGTTGCAAGGAGCCCTGCAGCCAGCTGCTGAGGAGCGGCAACGAGCCCCGCTCGCAGAGCCCCAGCCATTGCAATGGGGTGTGAAGAGACCGGCGAGGCACGAGCGGTTTGGGCTAGGGCACGGGCAGCAGGGCCTGAAGGCGCTTCAACCGTTCTTGAGAGACGACGGTGCTAATGCGTTTGATTACATCATGAACGGCAAGCGAGCGCCAAATCTGCGGGGTTTGCACCCACGCCCGCAACAACAAGTGCGGCAGGCAGGCGCTGAACATGAGGCTGTGGTGATTTCAGCAACCGAAACAGCAACCAAACCAGCAACTCAACCAACAACGGAACCTCCTGCTGCAGTTTCCACGAGTGAATTGGACACAAGCACCAGGGAATGAAGGGCATGGGTGGTTTGTGGGCTGGTTGGTCGCAAATCTGGCTGATGAAGGTGGTGTTGATCAACAGGGACGGGAGAGGGTTATGTCCCACCCGGGTGCATGCTTCTTTTCTTTTTTGGTCTCTGTTCTTTCGTTGACCTTCACCCATTACATCCATTCTTTGCTTCCTTTTTTGATTGGAGATGTAAGCAGGTGCTTTGAACCTTGGCTGCCACTACAGCACCTGCAGCATAGCATCGCTTGCCACAGCAGGCCGCACCAAGATCATCAGATCTCGCAGACCTCACAGTTGGGTACATTCACACAGCAGACAAGATAGACAGGTCGTAAGACATCTTCAGAGAAAACGATAAATGTGCATGGGTTGAGTAGCATCAATGCAGATGCTGGCCAGAGTGTGTTTAATTAGATCGCGGAGGGCTGCTGAAGATATGCACAACAGATTGATAGACAGGCCAACTGATGCATCTGTACTAGCCTGATAACAGGGACGTGCTACATCTACATTCATCATCATCATCATCATCATCACATGGCTTTTCATGGTTCAACCCACGGTACTGCAGCTAGACACAATATCCTTCCAAGAATTACGCGCCTGACAACAACTCCATTAACGGCAGTCAAAAGTGCCCATTGCGTTACTGATTCCTATCTTATGATGCATGTGTTGGATCAGGCCGTCTGGCTCTTCGGTGGCAAGCTAGCATGTATGCATGTCTTTCCTTGGCTGGATGCATTTAATGGGCTGCCAGCTCCTGGGCAATGCATCATAATAGTGTGGTGTGCTAGGATACAGAGCCAACATCTTGCTGATACCCACAGGTCACCAAGACCAACATAAAAGTTGACAGTTGCAATAGAAACTGGGTATTGGCATACGAGCTAGTAAGTCTGCTAGCCTTGTGGCTAGGATTTCCTAGCTGGACATGAGCATCCTCGGCACCCCCTGTTAGCAGTTTAGAACATTCCGATGTGGCTGCACCGCCCAGATTCAAAACTTCGTTGTGAACTGACTCCATTTGGCCCAGGGCAACATGTGCCATCCCCGTTGACCTGCTTGCAACACAGTGTGGTGTGCCTCGCCCACGAAAACCGTAGCAAGGCATTTCCATGCACCGTACGTACAAGTGGCCAAATGATCAACTCACAAATGCATTCCAACAAACGGCCTGCTGAGTGTGCGCCACTGTTCAATAGTGCGCGAATGCCATGCCAAACGGACGTCTTCTTCCAGATTTTGTCCTCACACTCAATCGCCTTTTTGTTCTCCTTTCGTGCTCGTTCTAGAAAAGACAGGAAAACCTGGGCTGTAGCCAAGCAAATCAGGTGCCTTCCGTACTGGCCATTAAAGTCTATAGGATGTGAATCCAAATGAGTACCAATCCAGCCGATAAATCTAAGCAAGAGCTCTCTCAGGGTACCAGGTGATCACCTTGATGGCTAGTCCAGAGTGTCAAGTGCATGAGTCACATCATAAACTCTCTGCCTCGCAATTCATTTGCAATTCATGAACAGATCTCGCGCAGTATCCCCAAACGTGGTTTTGAGTTTGGTGTGTACAGTGATCTGATGCCCCTGTTCAGGGGACATCGTGTGCCTTGCAGGGTTGCCCCTAAGCCTGTGCACCCTGCTTGTCAGGTGGAGCGGCTGATGCGGGAGCACAGTCGGTTGTAAATAGTTGCGCCATGTCAACACTGAGAGCACTGGCACGTGCAGAACACCACACACTCCTGTGTGTGCAGCTAAACAAATCATACATTTGGTCGCAACACTTGACCGAATTTTATGTATGACTGCCTGTGTACAGAACACGTCAGAGAACAGCGACAGCCAAACTGCAGCAGTTGCCAAAGAGCAGGGCCCGGAACACTGGCATCTAGGCTGCAGG